>JABUQX010060458.1:0-12500 GCA_015478945.1 Trachelipus rathkii
TATTATTTAATAAATGAGGATTATTGTAAGCTTTTTAAATAAATATCAAAAGAAAATCCTAACCTATTATGCTTATGAATTTATTTAATAAATAAGGATTATTGTAAACTTTTTAAATATATATCGAAAGAAAATCCTAACCAATTACTTATGGTTTTACTCTTTAATAAATGAGGATAATTATAAACTTTTTTAATAAATGTCTGCAAAATATGATACTGATACTCTATTGTTTAGTAACCAATTACTTATCATAATGTTGAGTGATTCGGCCCTCTATAATCGTTCAGTAAAGTAAGCAATTGTAATTATATTATTTTTATAAGGTTTACATCATAGTTAAGTTAAGCTTACAAGTTACTAGTTGCATTTACAAGATATTTGGAATAAGTGAATTCGATCTAATAGCTTTATTTAGCTTAACTTAACGCGATACTTAAATTAAAGTTTACACGATATTAAGAGAAAGCTTATGCTATAAAGGAAAAGTGTATACGATACTTGGGTTACGTTTGCACGATACTTGGGTTATATTTTCATGACACTTGGGTTAAGCTTACTTGATTCTAAGTTTACTTTTACATGATAAGTAAAATTTACATGACTCATTGTTTAAGGCTAACTTTCAATCTCGCTTTGTAATATTTTCATATTGCTGTATAGTATATTGTTCCCAAATTAAGCTTGATATATCTAGTAACTTTTGGATTAGTTTTCAACATCGAAATCTTTAAAAGTTATTTTTCAATAACGAAAATATTTAAAAAGTAATTACTTCAAATAATAAAAACTTTCTAGTCAAATAATAAATAAAAATTATTAAAAAAAATAAAATAAACTCTAAAATCTGATAAACATATTTCATGCAATTACTATAATAAAGAACATCTAGTATATTTTTTCTTATATACAATGTATAAAAATATATTATTTTTTAAAAATATTAACTAAAAAATAAAACTAAGCACTAATTTAAAATGTTTAATAACTGAAGTGAAAAAAAAACAAACAAACTAACAATACTTTTAAATAAAACATCGTGATTATACCAGTGAAATATTTTGATGTTAACTTTCAATTATGAAAAATGAATCAAAATTCTTTGAAGATTGTATTTCTTTTTTTTTAATACCTAGAGCAAGTATACCATCGAAACAAATAAATCTACATAGAAAAAAATCATAAGTTCTTATTAAATAAAAAAATTATTATTTTGATTTTTAAACGAGACTTTTCATCGAAACAAAAATTATTAACTTTATAATAACTACTTCAAATGCTTTAATCTCTATTATATTGAGATTACACATGCCTTTAAAGATGCAATTGGAAATCTACTCCTAAATAATATTCAGATCTCTCTCGCATAATATCAATTAATTATCAATTCCTAATTATAAATTACTATTTATTAATTAGTTATATATTCAGTTATCATTAAATTATATTGATTGATATAATCACTTTACTTATTATTATCTATTAATTATTATTTAATTATATATTATTATTAGTATTATTATATTAATATTTTTTATTAAATTAAAATAATTATTCTATTATTTTTTATAAATTATTTATAAAGATATTAAATTAAACACAATAAATTATTAAAAATAAATAATAAATTATAAATAACATTAATATTAAAAATATAATATTATTTATGCTACATAATAATTATTAAATAATATATTAAATATAATATAAATATAAATATATATTATTATTATCATATATCATATATCATATAATCCTACAAAAAAATTATATATCATTATTATTATAAAAAAGGATAAAAACATATAATACCTAAATAAATATCTAATTACATTAATTATTAAATAACCACTTCTCTTTTTTTTAATTTATAATTCATTATTTAGCTACTTATATTACTTCTTATTATCACATTAAATTAATATTCATTATATTATTAATATTAATACGAGCATCTAATTATATATAGTCTATTACTTATCTTATCCTCCTACTAATTACCTTTTTGATCATTGCATATGCCATCTTTACCATCTGCCCCATCCTTACCGTCATGAAGGTGTCTTGTTGACGTCCTTCTACACTCCTCCCTGTAACTTTAATTTAGTATTATCATATTTATTTATAAAATATAAAAGTAAATATATGAAGAATAAATAAATAAATAAAAAATATATAAATATAAAATAAAATTAAACAATAAATAATAAAAGCCTCAATATCAAGTTTAAATTATATATCTTATAAAATATATAGAAAGGAGTTACTTGATATATATACCAAAACTATTATACGGTGCTATAAAATAGATAAAAGTCTCAATAGATCGGAAAAACCTATAGTTGGTATATAGCAATAATATGAACCAGCTGGTCAGGTTACCATATAATATAGGTCTAGAGTGAATTAATATACTTCAATATTATAACACTATATATATATATATAATATGTCGGAGTCTGTACGGTAAACTGTATAATTATATCCTACTACTAAAAAATCTGCGATTGGATGTGTATCTCTATACGCATAATACCTCCAGAGGTTATATCCTTGATTTCTGAAGAACTAAACACGAGTGAGGACTAATAGACCGCAATTAAAGAAAACGATATTGTTAGCTAAATATCAGCGCGATCCCTCAGCCATAAGTAAATATCAAAAACGATCAACTCAAAGCAAACAATACGAGGCTATAGTCTACTAATTATATAAATGAATTAAATGAATACAGCTGATAGAGTATAAAGGGTTTTCTTTCCGAACCAATCTTCCTCTATCCTCACCTGAATTTTCATCCATACGTAGCCATAGCCACGAAAAAGATCATCCCCAAACCATACTAAAAAAAAAAAAAACGAACACAGATTACTTGCCATCCGTTCACTGCATGCACAGCTCGGTAATAATTAATAACGCGATCAATTGGAAAATACTTGGAGACCTCTTACATTCATGAATTGAGCCTGAACTCTACATCCTGATCGATATATCTCCTCAATCTAAATTATCTTTTAATTTTAATTTTTAAACATAGATTTCATATAATAGTAAGTGATAATTTTATAACTTGTGTATTTTTATATAAATACTAAATATAAGGGATTTGAAGTGACTGTTTTTTACAGTTTAATATAGCTCTAATACATTATCTCAATTCCACCACTCCAGTATATATAATTTTATTAATTGGTATACAATAGTGTTCCGATTTTTAATCTGTTCATAATATCATTTCCTTTATGGTGATCGAAAAACGCATTATATGTATATAGTGTTAGTAACAAGACGAGGGTAATAATACTAATTAATTTTTGTAAGCTTTTTCATCTATATCGTTAGTTTTGCTATATTTACTAATTTAATATATTTTATATAATCGTAACATACTAATAGACATGATGATTGTTCATTTTGGTGATCACAATTTAGAGTTACCTTCTAGTCTTATCTTGCTCGTAGCGTATAAGCGCGAAACGTCCTTAATACTTATGGCACTCTCCTTGGTTGTTTCTGTGCCTTCCTTTTGTTTCAAATCTATACATATATAGTATATTACTATATATATTATATAATATATCATTAATATATATATATAAATAGAATAATGAAATCAGTTAATACACCTTGGAGAGTAAAACCCCTTATACTCATGAGAAGAAATTTAACTTTGAAAAACTAGTAAAATCATTATAAAAAATATATAAAACTTATAAATAGTAAATAGATCATATTTAAAATTTCAAATATATAAATATTATTATAATAAAATTAATATATATTTTATATTTATATTTATAAATAATATCATTTAAAAGTTTCTGATATATATAAATATTAATTAATATAATATATATATATATTATATATATATTATATATAATTATAATAATATATAATATAATAATATAATATAATATATATATAATATATATATAATATATATAATATATATATATATATATATAAAAATATAATAATTTTTTATATTATTTATATGAATAAAAAAATCAAAAAAATAATTATGAACGTTAAACATTACGTTAGTATGATTAGCGAATCGTGATGGCAAATTATAAAAGCTATTTTCTAGATTAAAGTTTACTTTTTATCTTATACCTATTTTTGCAAACACGGAGATATTTATTTGTTTATAACAACAATATACACACTCTAATTATGAGTTCTAATTAATTTCATCTATCCTCTGCAAACCTTGAGGAAGAAGTAAATGAGAGGAAGATGAAGAAGTGAAGATGACATTTAGCACCTGTAACAAATTGTTAGGGGTTGTGTCATTTTATTCTTTTCTTCATTATACATTATGGTTATACTTATTAGTAACATTTACTTGACGTAACAGCATGTCTAACTAATACTTACTTTTTATTCGCTGTAACTGCCCACATTTGCTACAGTATTTACTAAATTTAAATATACAACTAGTTGACTTCTAATACTAATATTTCTGCAATAAATTATGCAGTAAAATGTATATAAGCAAACTACTAACTACTTATCTTGTTATATATATACTATAAAATAAATCAAGTTATACGTTATGTAAATAAGTAAAAATTTGTTCTCCCAAAAGCAAATAAGGAATGTATTAAAAAACAGTATATAAAGTTCAAATAAAACGAAGCATAATAAGTAAAACATGAGGAAATATAATGAAAAACTCATAGAAATCTCAATAATTTATAATAATAGACAAATTAACTTGAAACAATATAAATTATCCTCCTCTTTTAAATCCCATATTATATTCATTTTATACGGCATAACATCAAAACATATATTATACTTAACCTAAATAAGAGTTTAATAAAGTTTTAGAACGTAATTTGTACATAATAATTAAGGAGAAGAATACAAGAATGTTGTAAATTTTATAATGGTATTATAATTAACGAAGTCACAATCTGTGAGGTAGGTATATTAAATATAATAGCTTACTAAGTTAAAACATTGCATTTTTATAATTAATGGTATGAATCAAATGTAAGCAATTTTAAAAAAAGCAATTTCTTTTGCAATCAAAATACTAGGTACGATATACAGTAAGGAACAATGAGAATATTTTAGCTTATTGCAGTAAATTTACAGAGATAAGTAATAATAAAGTTAATTATTGCTATTTTTTATGTTTTAGTTTTTATTTTTGTGATTAACTTATAGTATAATTAATTCGAAAAATATATTAATCATTAATTATTATTATTATTATTTATAATTTATTAATTATCATTTTTTAAATTATTTATATAATTTACATTATTATTATTATATTATTATTATATATTATTATTGAATTATTTATTATTATCTATTATTAAATTATTAATTATATTTATTATTTATTATTATTATTATTATATAATAAATATTATTTATATTATTATTCATTATTGAATTATTATTATATAATTATATTAAATTATTATATTTATATTTTAATTATTAATTATTCATTAAATATTAATTATTGATATATATATAACTATTATAAATTACTTATTTATTACTATTACTTATATATGTTAAATAGTGCTAATCTTATACATTAATATTATTATATTAGTTATTATTTATTATTCATTTATTATTATATATTAAATTATTATTAAAGCTAATAAAATGCTACCTGAACCAATATCACCTTTAATAATGTTGATATTACTTAATTAATATTAATTTAATATTTAAATTAATAATTATCTGCTTAAAAATTAAATGATTCGTAGCTGCGAGAGCGTAACCTACTTTGATAGAAGTATGTTCAAGCATGGCGAATCTCTTATACCACTCTCGTGAGGTTAATGCCCCTTGCAGAGGAACAATGATCTTTACTAAACATTTAATTGAGTAAAAGTCTAAACTATATATATGTTAGTTATATAAAAGAGTAATATTTTATAGTAAATGAGGATATTGAAAAATTATTCCTAATCTATATGGAATAGTGGAGTTTTATAGGAGTTTAATAAATTTAATAGTAGTTAAGATGTATGTATTTAGCATTATACCACTATATTTTGTTGAAATCTTACATTCCTATTATAATAAAAGTGATTATATATTCTAAAATGAATAAATGACGGAAATTTAAGATAAACTTTTTGTTTTGATAAATAAAGTTTAAATTGTAAAAACTTTAAAAATATAACATAACAATAATCGAGCACACAATTCAGCCGGAATCACCTAAATCTTAATAAACAACACTCAAGCGGTATGTAAAATGTGATAATATATTCTCAGAATTACTTGAAAATTACAAAATGAGATATTTCAAGGAAATATAGTACCGAAACAATTTTATAACTTTTGAGGATATCCAAACAATACGCGTTAGGGGAATTTCTTTAATAATGAACCTATTTGATTTGGATAGGGCACAAATTTGAAAAACACCTCAGGCTAAAACTTTATATTCAGTTTTTGTGATATATTAGTGTTTTATTGGATAGAGTTTCAGGATACGATTAAGATCAAGAATAATGAGACAGTTGTGCAAAGCGATGAAAAAGCAGCGTGGCTGAGCAGAGAGGACAGCACCATGGTACTCCGAAATTTTAACGAGTAAATAGTAAGTGTAATAAATACGGGAAAGTAGATTAGTAATCGAGGAAGAGATATACATATCCAAATGCATCATTCTCCATACTCATATTCGTATTCTATCACTATATTTTTTAGAACCGTTTAATAGACCAAAAATGGGGACAAGTGGATTGAGAAGTTCTGCTTTATAGTTAATTTCTCTCTTCAGCCAGCTCTGTGTTCCATTCGCGTTTTAATATTGATTCAAATCCAATATAGTATGTTCGATCTTATCCTTCGTAGTTGAGGTGTATTACGCGGGATATTACGTTCGAGCGTATAATAATTATTATCAGCATGCACTATGCTGTTGTTGTTGTTGTTGTTGTTGTTGTTGTTCAGAATTGTAGTTGTTGAAATGTAGAGTTTGTTGTTGTTGTTGTTGTTCTGTTGTTGGTATGGTAGGTGTCACCTAGTGAGAGTCTGTGTGCTCTGTGTTCGTAATATATTGTGCATAGAAGAGATTTGAGGAAATGTTGGTTTGTTGTTGGTTGAGTTGTTGGTTTGTTGTTGATGTATGTTATGTTGTATTTGTAGTTATTGCATTTGGAGAACTGGTGATTTGAAAACTGGTTGCAATGTGATGTTTGTAGTTTGAGAATATGGGTTTATATAATTTGTATGTTGTTGCCATGTGATGTGTGAGTAGGTTGTTGATATGTTGTTAGTGGGGTTTTGTTGTGTCGTTAAAGTGGAGCCCCGAATTGATGTTGATGTTGATTGGATAGTGAGTAGAGTCGTGTGTTGACAATGTGTTGCATGTTGGTTCTGAGTTGTGTGTGATAGTTTTGTGTGTGTTGGATTAGTTGAGTTGCTGTTGTATGTTTTTAGGTTGGCGTGTAGTGTGCTGATTGAGTGTTGTTTAGTTCGTTGGTTGTGTTGATAGAATTGGGAGTTGACTTCAGTATATTGAGTTTGCTACTGTGTTATTGGTCTTATTCTATTAGCTAGACGTGCGTGTAGAGTTGTGGATATAGTTGTTGAGTATGTTGAGAATGAAGTTGCGAAATGTTGAGTGTTGATTGTGATGAAGATTGTTTAGACTTGTTGATTTAGGTGTATGAATTTAAGAGATTAGTTGGAGTGTATAGGATGTTGTGTATGCACGCATATATGTGTTTGATTATGTTAATGTTTGATAAAGTGTTTGAAAGAATATGGGCTAGTGAATGCTCGATCGCTGAGATAATGATGTGAGATACTTAGAATTCTGGCGTGAGAAAGTGTAGATGATTCGATAGGGTTATTAATTAGTATAGTTGATTAGTATTGATGTTGATGTGTTGTTGATTATTGATTCGCTGAAGATGCATGTTGATCTGTTTTGATTGATCTTAGTTGAGTTGTTGTTTGTCACTCTATATATAAACAGTCTTGTTAGATTAGCTTATGCTGTTGTTAGTACTGTTGTACTTATTGTTGTCTGTATCTAGAGATCTATGTATAGTTTATGTTCGTTGTTGTTGTATTATATCTCGTACTCAATACGTAATTTCAGTTTAATACATTCATAATTGTTGACTAAATTTTAGTTTGTTTCGTAACAGTTTACTAAATCTAGTTCACTTCAAATAACAATCTATAATAAAACATCATATCAACATTATACAACAATCACCAATTCATAACACATACAACATCAACAATAAATAATATCTAAACCAATACATAAGGCAGCGATCTTAAGTAACGAGAGCTTATACACAACCTACAAACATACAAACAACAACCAATATAAATTACACAACAATCAACAACAAACATCGACAAACAAGTGCGAAATCAATGTTAACCGGAACGCTAAGTCTAGATAGTGATAAAAGACGATATCAACGCCGATTTGCTTTTGGTAACATATCTCTGAATTAAGCAAGATTGATATAGGACAACATTTCGCACGTTATACGGTCTCGAAGATTGTTGATAACAACATACACTTCATAGCATTATCATATACTTTACACATATATTTCCGATTACCTACTACTCATAATAATTTTTGGTAAATTTATTTAATGGACAATATAAACTCCAAAATATGCTATGATTGAGTTTAAGATAAAAAGCCATGCAATAAAGTAATTGGAAAAAATGTTCTGATGATGAGATAGTTGTATTCTCTGACGACATGGAATATGACTATAGAATCTATATATCTATCCAATCTCCTGTCTTCTGAAATCAATCGTACAAGTGGCTAAGTCTCTAAATACGATTGCATAACAGCAGATGGATGAACCGAGCTATTGAATTCATCGTTCAGTGCTTGATGCTTTTACAATTGATAGTTAAGGACGGATGGAACCTCCTAGCTTGTCTCTAATTGATCAACTATCTAATAAATCGGGGTGAAACCACGATATTCGTTCATATTTACAGCTTATGACAAGAGAATCAGTTAGATGGTTAGAGTGGAGCGTTCAGATCGTGATATGTTGATGCATTTAGATCGATCCTAAGCTCACCATACTATTAGAGTTGACACTATTCCCAAGACTAATAGGTTGTCATGGAGGCCATTAAAACACTAAATGCTTCGAATACATGTTGAGAACATCAGAACATGCATAAATCAGTTGCTTAACTACTACTAACATTCAGACTAATCAACGATCAGCATCGATATCGTTGAGAGCTAACACAATCGACACTGTCTGAGTGTTTTGTCTTTTTCGTTTGTTTTTCGAGTTATTCAACATACAAGAGCGAGTACAAACTAAAGCTAAAATGCTTGTTGATTCTGTAAGTTTGTTGCGATTGTCTTAACATCAACATCACGAGAGTAGATAATTAGATTCAACGGTACACCAACAAACTGTTAGTTGATTGATGTTGACGAGAATTAGCTCGAGCTGCAGCTTGCCTAAGAGACACAATAATTAGTTTAAAAGCTGTATGTATAGTATGCAAAATAATTCTCGAAACGAGTTCACTATGTCATAACCGCAATTTAATATTATATCCAGACGTTTATTCATTCTACTTCTAACTTGTCATATAAACCAAACTGACTAACACATACATGCACTACTTTAACAAAAAATAATCAAACCTTTAAAACATACATATAATATAATCAAACTAACCAACTAACTAACTAACTAAATATACATCATAATACAATATACATAAAACACATACTAATCAACATCAACAGAACATCATAAACATAAACCACATAATACAACAATACAATTCAATCAAACATACACAACCATCTAACAAGCTATATACTACTTCTATAATAACTCAAACTATCATTTATTACTAACATAAAAAGATCAAATAGATAGTAAAGTACATATAGACACAGGACGAGTCTACCATAATAATCGAACATCGAGAGATCTCTACATACATAAATCATTACATAAAAAATCAGAGAGCATACTAAGTCTCATACTACAAAAATTAGCTATTATTTTTAAGCGTTTTCAAACATTAAGTCGTGGAAAATACGTAAATTACATACACATATATAAAAAAGATCTAATTTATATTAAATCTTATATAACTCACAAATAAGTGTTAAAGAATCGAGTCAACAGACACACAGAAAACTAAAACAATCTAGACACACCTAACAGCTACCAAATCAAAAACTTATTGTAAACAATCAATATACCCAATAATAAAAGAGAGACAGCGACGAGCTTTACAAAAGTAGTTGCCTGAGCATATATAAAATTTATTTAGGCAGTATTACACCTAGAACACTTCTTCTGATAATATAATCGTGAATTCAAGCTTATCTTTCCTTCCTATCCTAGAATTTATAATAATACAATCGTTTTAATATTAAAATAAATCTTAATCAAACATTATACTATTATACATGTTAGATTCTTAACCTTGGAGCAACCATAACGCGAGATAAGATATATTTGTAATATCTTAGAATCTAATACCTGAATTTAGCTTGTTACAATCTTTACTGTAGATATAATGCCTCCACTTCCCACATTCTAATGAGATATAATATATCACAAAAATTATAATATATTATCACACAAAATCATATTTTATATGAAACTATTAAATGAAGAATAGCTATAACAGCTATTAAAGATATAAAGACATCTAAACATAATAATAACTGAAAATTAAATAACAGCTTAAACACTAATATACATATATATATAATAATAAAATAAAATAATAAATATAATTAATGAAAGAAGAAGAACAATTTATAGATTTACGTCATGATTACGACATTATAATTAAAACTTGAAAACCATAACTTTCTCAAGTTCTAATTGATAAATTTTGGGTGTTGTATATATATACTTATATATATAATATTAATTTATATATTGATATAGTACTATTATTGTATAAAATTTTCGACTGACAATTATATAGATAATATATATATATATAATATATATAGTATACTATATTAAATTATATGTATATTATTATTATATATATTAATTATATTATTATAATAGAAGATGAGAGAGAGAGAGTGAGAGAGAGAGAAGAGTGAGTGAGAGAGAAGAGAGAGAGAAGAGATGAGAGAGAGAGATAGAGATAAGTAGAGATGAGAGATGAGAGCAGAGTATAAGATGTAGGCAAGATTGAGATAAGAGCCCGATGTAAATAGAAATGTTACTGTGAGTCCGCCGCTGATATATATTTATATTTTATTATATATACTTAAATAGATATATATATATACTAAATTATTAATTATGTATTAATATATATATTTTATATTACTAATATATATATATATAATATATATAATTATTAATAATATATATAATTAATATATAAATTATATTATTTTAATACTTTATCCAATATATATTTATGAGTGGAATGATTAGCCTATAAGTCTACCAAGCCCGTTTACTATCTACCAAGCAAGCAGATTCAGAAATGGGTGGAGACTATGGGCTGTTTCCATGGAGACAGTGAAGGAAGGTGTCACCGGAAAAGGGTCGCCTTTTTGATGAAGGTGTACAGTTCAAGGGACTGAATGATCACAATTGAAAAGGTTCCGCTGGGTTAACAGGGAATCGATCTCTGATGGGGGGGAGGAGGGTTGAAAGGAAAGTCAATGATTCCCTGAGGTTCTGTGAAGTACGAAGGTCTAATGCTGTAAGCTTTGTCAAAAGTTGACTTTGGAAGACTGGACAATCTGAGTTAGGATGGGAAACCTCTGGGGTCTCCTTTAATGACGCAGACTGCAACAGAACTCTTGGAGCGTTCGCGTTGAACGGTTTTCCATTCACCTTTCTCGGAAGCGCAAGAAGGGTTAGAAGGTGCGGGGATGGTCACGTCAAGCTCCATATGGGAACTGGAATCCATTTGATCCGATAGGGTACAGAATCTTTTAGGGAATGCTGTGATAAGAAACTCGAAAGAAGAGTTGTGGAAGAATTATGAAGAACAAGAATAATCCAGAAAACTATCAGAAGATTGGTTCGTGGGTTGCTTGACAACTGTGTTTGATTGGGAATAATCTAGAAGATTGATTGGTAGGTTGCTTGACAACTGTGGTTGATTAGGCATAATCTATTGATGTCGAGATTTTTGTCTCAGAAATAGACCTGCAGCGAGGTCTATTTTTTTAGGTTTTATTTTTTACAACGGGAGTCGGTGTGTTCTGCTTTAGGAATTTAGATGCTTTATATTTTAGCCAATAGTCCTTGGTTTATTGCCTAATCTATTGTTTCTACTCGGAGAATCCTTTTCATTAGTAGGAACAATGGTGATGCAGCCTGCAGGCCTCTTATGTTGGTTTGTCGAACTCATTGGGAGGGTAGGTTCAGAGTTTCTCAGCAGGAAATGCTCCCCTAGCTTTGTGGTGGGTGACCAAATTTAGTTTCGTTGTTGTTTGGTTGAAAACCCCTGTTTTCGGTAGGGTTGTTGACAGTATCTTG
>JABUQX010060458.1:17500-25000 GCA_015478945.1 Trachelipus rathkii
ATCATTCGTTCCCTTCTCATCCAACATATACCCTAAATATTTAAACTCAGACACTTGTTTCAGCTGCTCACTATCTAACATAACTTCACACTGAGGACTGTCCTCACTCACAACCATACCCTTACTCTTATCTTCGTTTACTTTCAAACCCCTCCTTTTACACACCCTGTCAAATCTCTCTACCAATCCTCTCAAACTCTCTTCAGATTTGCCACAAAGAACCAAATCATCCGCATATAAATTATTATTATTATTATAATTATGAACATCAAGAAAATTATATTGCGACAATTCGGAAATAAATAATTAAAAATATATTTTGTTCCCTTTAATAATATGCAAATTGCTTAAAACCCATTTACACATTTAAAAAGTTGAAAACATCAATAACATCAATTTTCTTTAAGAAAATTAAAGTGTTTATCAAAAACTTGGCTAAAAGTAGTTCCATGGATCAGTTTTCGGAACATCCTGAAGGTTTTTACTACATCGTTGGGTTTTCTGGGCATGAACTCCTTGAACTATTTACCACTGCATCACCTGAAGGTGGCTCTTAAGGTTCAATTTTCACAGTTTTTTTCTCTGCTCCAAGGAAACTTCCTTAACAGAAGAGAGACTTAACAGAGACTGTACTACTGCTAGTACTGCTAGTACTGCTGGTACTAGTGCTTGCACCATCAGTATCCTTTTGAGGTTATGTGCGCTGCTAAACAACAGGCTGAACAAGATTTACAGAGGCATTTTCTTCTAAACTTTGAGCAAGAATTTGAAGAGGATTTTGAAGATGAAGTTATTCTGGAGCAGGACTTTAAAGTTTCTCATTCATTAACTCTTTCTATTTCTATTCTAACTTCATAGTTATGTGTCTCATTCTGGCTTATTCTTTTTTAACATCATCAAAGTGCTCAAATTTTAAAACTTCTTTATGTAAAAATAATATTAACCCACAATGTCTTACAACTATTAATGATAAAACCACATCCACACAAGCAAACAATTTTGTAATAAGGTTGTTATTCGAAATGATATTGAACTTGTCGCATATATAAACACACCTTCTACACATGTAAATTCCAATAGCAAGGTTATTTTCTCTAATATTAATTTGGACAGGTCCATGAATGGGTCTTCTTTTGCTATTAATAATATTTTTGAATTTACTAATCACTCTCATGCATGCCCTAGTAGTAGAATTGATAAAACTCTTAAAGATAGAGTAGATAGCACAAATTTGAATTTTTTAGAGTTAGGTTTTAATGACTACGCCGAGTCAGGTATTGATGAGACACTTTTTAAGCCCGAAGATAGAAAAGTAGACATGACGCAGAGTTTTTATCACCCTCTGGAAAACCAAAAGTCCACTCTTATAGAGCATTCACATTTTCCAGAGACAGCACAATTTACTCTCGAGAATAAAAAAGCAGTGGAAATGACGCAAGGTTTTAATCATTTGCAAGACCATATTGCCCATTTCCGATTGGAAAGGTGTAATATGGATTCTTCTCTTACCAAAACTCCTTTATCTTCCCAAAATTTTATTAAAAATTTGCAGATTAACGATGATTATCAACCAGATTCGCGGGGCACAGCAGTTGCACAAGTTGAACGCAGTGAGACAGGAATCAACTCCAACGGCGTAGTGAATATGCAGCAGTTCCAATTTGGCATTGAGAGCTCAGGCGCAGACGAAATTGGAAAAAGTATCAATGGTGAAATTGGTGTAGAGGATAAGTCGCAAGTAGTTTTAGAGATGGAGTTTGCAGATGATAGTCAATTGGAAGGTAGGAGTATCAGTTCTCTTTATTTTTATAATCATTTACCACGCGATGTAGCGTTCTTAGGAGATAAAGTGCATATTGAGACAGGTATGTTATTTGATAGCACATATAGTAATGTTGGCAGTTCTGCAAACACTTTTGGAAAGCAGATGGCTCTCGCGGCTATAGAGCAACTTTGCACAGTAATTAGAATGAGTTTTGGCCTTATCCCCGCATCAACAGGTCAGAGCAGCGACACTTGAGGTGAAAAAGCAAGCAAGGAGTAAGATAGATCATGCTAGAGGGGTCCGATGGACATGATATGGCGAATATTGAGACGCTCGTAGATATAGAGCATAGGTATGAAGGTGCACGGCCCTCATTCAATATTTACAGACAGAGCGATATAGTTAAGAGGAATAATGGTATAAGTAGAAGAGCTTTAACACACACTAGAAAAGATGTCGAAAGGTACTCTAAATTTATTGGAAATGAATTGCATAACAATTTATATAGGTGTAACTTTCTAGAGCTTAATTCTTCTAACTCTCCGCATGATTTACTTATTTCTACCTCTTGTTTTAATAATGTTTTACCTTTTAAGCCTCATAATATCTCTCCTTCTTTTGAATATTTAATTGGTAATTATAATCTGTCTCCCAAATTGACTCCTTTCACTCAATATGATTTTCATTCTTTGAAAGCCTCAAATATTTTAAATAAAAAGGTATCACAGGGCACTCACCCTACCTCTTTCAATAATTGTTACTTCGCAACAATTGCCTAGTATTGCGCTTTCTCCGGTCAACACAAATGAACAAATGAAAACCTCTAATGCCAATAACAACGTTGCACATTCAACTTTGCGGCAACGATTTTTTGAAGAGCTCAAGAGCCGTCGGCTCCCAAACCAGACACATATGGGGTATCATACTCCCTCATCCTTTGCTCGCAAACCATTTGCAACTGCACACACCTGTTATCCCCGGAAGAAACCGCAACATTTAACCCAAGATGGGCATTTTCAATGTTTTTCTCCTTATGTACACTCTCAACAAAAATCTCGCTTCCACAGTAGTATAAACTCTTCTACAGAACAACATACACAGGGTGCAAACAAATCTTTCATTCATTTCGCTAATAGAGAAGATCTTGTTAGTAACTGGCGAAGACCTTCTCCTTTACTCAAGAAATCCAGGGACACCCCCACACCTTACATACATCCCCACTGTGGGACTCACAATGATCGCAGCTTGACAACTGTCACACTTGTCAAAGATAGCTCTAATGCATGCGCTAAACCTATTTATCTTAATAATGTACATTCAATGGGTTAAAGCTTTTCTGCATGACAAATATATGTTACTACTCCCAACTCACTCATAATTTTTCTAATAGTTTAGCTCATAATGTACGCTTCGATAGGGATTTTAACACTAATTTAAAGCATGATTTTCAAAGGGTAGAAAATTCTCTTATACCAAACAGAATGGTTAGCATGACTGAGTCTGAAAATGGTATCGCAAATATAAATACAAAGGTAATTAAAGATGGTCCTAAAAGTAGCATGTATTCTCAGGAATATTTATTAACAGGGAATATCTTAGGGGACTCATCTTCTCACACTGTAGGCAACACTGAGGCTTGCATTAATATAGATGATTTAGATATTGGCAACGCGCATGCCCATAGCGGGAACTTAAATTTAGGTAGTGTTAATATTGTAGAAAATGGAAATGGCAAAGCACATGCCAAGGCTCTATTCCCCAATAAGATAGATAGTAGCACAAATGCTTTTGGTTGGGATAATAACACTTCCTCACCTTTTAGTAGTTCTCCAGAGATTAAATCTTTCTTACCTCTGCCAAATGTTAATGGGAAAACTCTTTCTACTCTTCAGCATGCTCTTTATTTTCCTCCAGTTCGCATTAAAGAACAATGTTTATCACATTCACAAAGTAAAGCTCAAGATTTAGCGTTTAAAGTTCCATATAACACTGAGTCTTTCTCAACACTCATTAAAGCTTTAACTTCTTCTCCTCCTTTGAAATTTTCATTGGAATCTCAGCCTATTTCGTTGCATAATAATGCGTTTCCTATATGATAACCTCATTCTCAGGAAACCACTATCGCGCTCTCTATGGTGGTCAACCACCCCACCAGTTTTCTTTAATGATCATATGTTGATCCCCCTCAACCTACTTCTCCACGAGTTGTTTCTTAATTTTCCATTTCATAAGAAAAATCATACCTCGTATTTTCACACGACTCGCTTGTCAAATCTCTTTTTCGAATTTCTCACTTCTCTGCTTTTCCTAAAAATACTTACACGCACCTATGTGCATTTCGCATTCAGATTCTTACTTTCCTTTCTCCCGAAAGACCAAAACTTTCCATCTACTCTCTTCACAAATCATATCTTCTCCACTCTTTCTACACAAAATTTAGTTTTCTCCTTTCTCTCACAACAGAAACTTCCACACTCTTAGATCGTGTCAACATTCTTCACAGAGTTAAAACTGAAATCCTTTCCATTCAACATTCTTCACAGAGTTAAGACTGAAACTTTCCATACACACCTCATTTTCATATGTGTATAAACTCAAAAGAACACTCACATTATGATGTTGAACACACATAAAGAAACTTACACAAACACACTCTTTTTAAACCCACATTCTTTGCATTTTCCAATACCTTTCACTCTCAACACAAGAATATTAACCACAATAATACCTCCTTATTTAACATACATATCACTGTAACAAAATACATTCCAATACACAACTCACACTCACATCAACGCGACCTCACATCACACAGATTCATTTATACCATCTATTTATCCTTCTATTTTTCCTTCCTCACACTGGAACATTTGTACATTTTCACAACCACTTTTGCATTGTTAAAATTTTCTTTTTAAAGTGCCACGGGCCGACTCTTTATTACATTTACATCAATGTATAAATAACAAGACATATTAGAAAAAGACATTTCAAATATGTAAAATATGAAACTGTAAACACATTTTCATTAAAGAACATTGAAAAGAAAAGTTTATAACAAATTAATGTTAAGATCACTAAATTTCAAATTTTCTTCTTTGCATATTAAACCAATATACAACCATTTTCTCATAAAACTTTTTCTTCTCCCCTTTCTTCACAAGACAAGATGTTGAGAAATATGATCTTCTTCTTTACCTTGATAATAACAATCTTCTCCCTGAAATTAGAAAACAAAATATCAAAATACTAATACTTTAACAGATATAAAAGAAAATTTTTAAATAGAACAAATATAATTTTTGCTTCCCCATATATTTTTTTTTAATTTTATTATTAGTAACATCAAAAATCTATTTATTTATGAAATTTAATGTAATTACTAACAGACAACTTAAATTCATTTCAATTTTTGCAAGGTCAAACACGGAGACAGATTTTCACTAAAATTTAATCCCTCAGCACTCAAGCATTTTCATTAAACACATTTATTAAACCATATTCTTTTTCTTTGCCTCTCATTTTAACCAAATATATCAAGAATTAAAATGCACACGTTATTAAGGTTATTGCATACATCTTAAACTTTGAAACAACACCATTCATTGCAAGTATAATCCTATCCTTACAAAACACCCTATACTCTAGAAGCCGGAAATCAAACCTAACTTTCCTTTCCTTCCCAAATTGTAGCTTCTATCTCATGTCCCAGGAACCAACCCAGATTTATCTCCAGTAATTTATTTTATCTTCCTCAAGGTTGCACTCTAGTATCAGATAGATACGTCCTCAGATATCCTTCCCATTCTTTCTTTCCAAACAAGTTGGATTGCAAAAGATTCGTAACTTCCTGAATCTCCACCTGTTCATCCACACTTTATCCCTAATGTAACTTCTCAAACTTCCAGGTTGAAATAAAAACCATTACATCCTCAGTGGGATACTTCATTAGAACCCACCTCTTCAAATCCTCCTGCAACAATTGCATAGTTCAATTACCTTTTCTTTTCACTGTCAGGGGAACTCTTTAACAGGATTCTTCTGTTAAAGACATATAAGAAAAGGAAAAATAGATATTTATTTTTCCTCTCCTTATCAGATTTTATCTTCAATTCGAAAACTTTCAGATAAATTTATATCACTATTTTCTTTTTCCGTTATATTTCTTTTCTCACGTAGGCTCAAAATTCGTTTATCACAAATTCAAAGTCCGCATTTATTAAATTTATTATTTTTGTTTCGAACTATCTTATTTATTTTTCACAAACACTCATATCAAAGAAACTGGAGTCCAAATCAAATCCCCCCTCCTTCGTCCTTCTCAACCCCAAAAGTAATTCCTTAATATTTCCCATATTCATTCTGATTTAAGAAATGGTACCGACAAGTTTAGTTAGTAATTACGTGTTCTCATTGTGATTTCTGGTGAGTTCAAATTTATTTGGTTTTATTACATTTATTTTCCACACCACAAAAACTTTTACGTGTAGTCGTAATATTTTTAGTTTAACAGTTTTTTTCTTTGGAAGTTTGTCTATAAAGATCTCGTTGGAATATTTCAAAACTTACTCAATTTCCTTTTTCATTTTTTTTAGAATTTTAAAGATTTATTTCCTTTATTTAAATTTTTATTTAGTTTAACCAAATTTTTTTTTTATATTTTACTTCATTTTGTTATCCCCAACATTTTGAATCAACTCCCTCACGAGCTTTATTTCCAAAGTGAATATAAATTTTGTCACCTCAAATTCAGGTCCGATTTTCTTTTTTTAAACCACTTAGTTACATTTATTTTGCACCTGACCCCTTTTATTAGTGACCTACTAATTTTCACTCTACTCTTATGTCAATTTATAAATGTATTTTCTTCCCTTTTGTTATCGTCTACCAAGCTCCATCCTTTCAATTTTTATCTAAACTTTTATTGAAAAGTTTTTTTTTGGCGAATATTTCCTGGCTATTCTTTTTATCTTTTGTACGTGATATTCCCCTATAGTTTTGAGAGTGAGGCCCTTAATAATAATAATAATAATAATAATAATAATAATAATAATAATAATAATAATAATAATAACGCCAATGAAAATAATAATAATAATAATATAATATAATAATAATAATAATAATAATAATAATAATAATAATAATAATAATAATAATAATAATAATAATAATAATAATAATAATAATAATAATAATAACGCCAGTGAAAATAATAAAAATAATATTAATAATAATAATAATAAGAACGACGGTGAAAATAGTAATTATATTGATGACAATGATAATGATAATAATATTAAGGATAATAATAATAATAATACTAATGGAAAAATTAATTATTGCACTCGATCTTGGACTTCGCTCGTATAGTTTATTTAGTGTTATAGTTCATATTTTTTATAATTGTTGCACCCCTTTTAAACATCCTTTGTGCCCCAAGGAATACTTCGCTTATTTCCTCCCATTTTTTTTATATCATTTTTATCAAGCCCCTCGCTCACTCTTGTTTAATGATTAAATATCTTACTTGCTATCGGATTTTACATTTACTAAAATGACACAACATACATAACACTTCAGCCACAAATAAAAATCTCAACTTAGAATTTGTATAGATTTAAAGTTTTATATTATCTTGGCTCTCATTTTTTTATATAACTCTTTGTATTACTTTTCATTGGACCAAGAAAAGATTTTTTATTTTTCATTTTTAATTTTTAATTCTAAGTGTC
>JABUQX010060459.1:0-12500 GCA_015478945.1 Trachelipus rathkii
AAAGAGAGAGAGATGGAAACAAACTGTTGAAAGTGTCATTATTATATTATTATTATTATTATTATTATTATATCTTATTATTATTATTATCGTATTAAATATTATTATTTATTATTATTATTATTATTATTATTATTTTATTATTATTATTATTATTATTATTATTGATTATATTATTTTTTAATATCGGGAAGTTTGTATCTTTTAAAAAACCCACTCGAGCGATCATATATATATATATATATAGAGTATATTACTACCATATACTCAGATATTATAGAGTATATATATAATAATAATATAGAATATAGTATATATATATATATTATATATATTATATACTATATTTATATATATATATCTATATAGTATATATATATATATATATATATATATATATATATATAATAGAATAATATATATATTATAAGATATATATAATATATATATATATATATATATATATATATATATATATATCTAATATATATTAATATATATATAACTATAATTATATATATATATATACAGTGGCGTTTCTTGAAGAATACACTTGGGTAGGCAGAGTTATATATATATATATATATTATATATAATATAATATATTATATATATATAATACTATATATATATATATATATATATATATATATATATAATATATATGAATAATATAATATATATATAATTATATATATAAATATATAGTAATATATATATATATTATATATATATATATATATATATATAGTAGTAGGGAGGTATATTGCTCTCGCCCAAATTGGGTGGAAAAAATGATGACCCAAATTTTTTACTCCATATTGGAGGTCTCACTTGGGGTAAAAAATGATAACCCAATTTTACCTTGCCGCTTGACCTTTTCTATGACCGCGACTTTTTGAGCTCGAATTTTTCTGACCGTGACCTTTTTGGGCCTTGACCCTTTTTGAGAACCCTAATGTTTTGAGAACCCTAATTTCTGTGAGGCAACGCTAATTTTTCGACCAACCCTTTGGTCTTTCCATGGTTCATTTTTGGCCACGTATTTTTGGGCAACCCCAACTTTTTCGGCAATACCCGATTTTTGGCAACCTTTGAAAGAAGGGTGGCCGCCAAAGCGGTTTGCGTAAGCAACCGTTGTACGTATTGCCCCCCTATTTTACCCCCCCTATTTTACCCCCCCTAATTTTTTCGACCAACCCTTGGTCTTCCATGGGTCAATCAATTTTGGCCCACCCTACTTTTTGGCCACCCTTTAGGGGCTTTAGCCGCCTTTTTGATGTCTTACCTGTTTTGACCATGCGAATATTTCGCCCAACCGCCTTTGGTCTTCGCATGGTCATATTTTGCCCACGTATTTTTTGAGAACCCAAGATTTTTTGAGAACCCAAATTTTTGAGAACCCAAATTTTTTGAGAACCCAAATTTTTTTTTCGACCAACCCTTTGCTCCAAAGCTTGACAGATACCATGGGTCAATTTTGACCCACGAAAATTTTGTTCTTCATGGGTCAATTTTGACCCCCAGGAAATTTATTGTCCTTCCTTTAGGGGCTTAGCCCTTTTTGATGTCTTTAACATTGTTTTGATACCATGATTATCTAGGCCTCGACGTGCCATATACCATGGTCATTTTTGGCCCACGCTAATTTTTACCCACTCGTGGCCCACCCGTCACCATATTTCGTTCCTAACTTGTACGCATGTATGGACCTACCCTAAACTTGAACACCTACACACACACACACACACACACACTTACACTATGACAGACATTCACTGCATGACACTGTACATTTACGCCATAGGACACTTACATTTACCACTTATACACACGTGCGCAGGGCGCCACACACATACACAGGCCACCCTTGCAGATACCATGGGTCAAGTTTTTGCCCACGGTAATTTTTTGTCCTTCCGTTAGGGACTTAGCCCTTTTCTTGATGTCTTAACCTTGTTGACCATGATATTTCCAGCCTTGAACCTCCTAACCATGGGTTCCAATTGTGACCACCACGCTAACTTGATGCCTTTGATGGTTCCCATTCACCGTAAGGAGTATCTATGTGATCGTTCTATTGAGTGTTCTATGTAATTATTTCCTACTGGAGTGCCAGGTTAAAGTGCCAGTGAGTGCAAGTGAGTGCCAATGAGTGCCAATGAGTGCGCAAGTGAGTTGCCAATCGGAAGTGCCAAGTGAGGTGTCATAATAGTGCCGAAGTGAGTTGCCTACATGTGCCAACTGAGTGCCTACTTTTTTCAAGCCTTTTCTAGGCCTCCCCTGAGCCTAGAATAGCCCTAATATGGTGTCTATCCCCTAATGTAATCGATATTGGTATGAGATCGGGAATGGTGCTTATTACAACTGCTAGAATGCTTCCTACTACGAGTTAGTATTTTTATAACACTTATAGGCACTTACACTCTATATACTTCTAAGAGTTACACAGTTGAGACAGTGATCGCAAACGCGTCGACGAGGCCGAGTGCGCGTCAGATGGGTGAACACCGTCGCGACCACCACGGCCCGGCCGCCGTGCGCGCCGCAGGCTCGCAATATTTCGCGTGAAGAAAAATATGATCATCAATGTAAAACTATTGCAAAGAATTTCGTTTCAAATATACTATGAGTCAATCATTTTTACTACAATTGTAAGACGAAATTTATTAAAAACATATACTTTACATACCTAAGAGTAAAGCAGTAAAAACAATAGAGGTTGTTATTACCTAACACCTAGGGGATTAGTATGCCTTTGTTTTACTGCTTTACTGCTTTAACTTTCTGCTTTACTGCTTTAACTCATGTTTTACTGCTTTAACTTTCTGCTTTACTGCTTTAACTCATGTTTTACTGCTTTAACTCTCTGCTTTACTGTTTTAACTCTCTGCTTTACTGTTTTAACTCTCTGCTTTACTGCTTTAACTCATATATTTATTAACATTATGTTTTCTTTTATATTTTTTATTTTGTTTTAATACTTTTTATTTCTATTTTTATTTTTGTTTTAATACTTTTTATTTTTAATTTGTAATGTAAGAAATAAAACACCACAGAGTTTCGGCTATATAAACATTTTATTTTAATAAAATTGTACGAAATTTTATTAAAAACATATTACTTTACATACCTTAAAGCAGTAAAGCAGTAAAACAATAGAGGTGTTATTACCTATCACCTAGGGGATTAGTATGCATTTGTTTTACTGCTTTACTGCTTTAACTTTCTGCTTTACTGCTTTAACTCTCTGCTTTACTGCTTTAACTCATATATTTATTAACATTATGTTTTCTTGCATATTTTTATTCTGGTTTTAATATTTTTATTCAAAAGCTATTTTTGTTTCAGATACTTTCGAAGCCTTATTTGTAATGAAGAATAAAACCATTAAGGTTTTCGTGTCTATAATCTTTTACATGCAGTCTCATTGATTTTTACCGATTTATAATTTAAATCATCCACTCCCTATACTTAAAGCAGAAAGCAGGAAAAACAATAGAGTTGTTTATTACCCTAACTCCTAGGGGGATGAGTTCAAAATGCCGGCTGTTGTTTATGCTGCTTTCCTGCCCTTTAACTTTCTGCTTTAATCTGCTTTAACTCATGTTTTTACTGTCTTTTAACTTTCTGCTTTACTGCTTTAACTTTCTGCTTTACTGCTTTAACTCATGTGTTTTACTGCTTTAACTTTCTGCTTTACTGCTTTAACTCATATGTTTGACTGCTTTATAACGTATAATTTATTAACATTATGTTTTTATTTTATTCTGTTTTAATAACTTTTTTATTTTATTTTATTATTATTTATTTTTTATTTATTTTTATTATTTTGTTATTATTTTTTATTATCTTATTTTTATTTTTATATTTTATTATACTTAGTGTTATTTACTTCAATGCCTATTGTTTATATTATTTAGACCCACATACACAAAACAACACACACAACACACACAACACACACACACACACACACACACACACACTTACACCTTATACACACATTTCGACTATGTGGACAACTTATACACACATTTCACTATGACACTGTACATTACCCATAGACACTTACATTTACAACGTTATAGCACGATGCGGTCACACACATTCCACACTTACAACTTAATACACACATTCACTAATGATAGTTGATACGCACGATTCATATGTACACTTACCAGTTATCCATAGACACTTACATTAACACACCAACACACAGATTTTACTTACACTCACACAGATTTACTTACACTCACACGATTTACTTACAACCGACAGTATTTTACTTACACTCGCACACAAATTTACACACACAAACTCACACACAGATTTACTTACACTCACAGCGCACTTTCACTTACACTCACACACAGCAGAATTGTACTTACACACGACAGATTTACTTACCACCTCGCACACAAATTACACACACACAACACACCACACACCATACACACCCTCACTTACACAATAAACGTCATAATTTATTAAGATACATTTTATGTTTTACATTAAACACGTACATTTGTAATTACTGCAGTTCCAAATATAACTATAAATTATTTCAAAGTTTCTTAAAACTTCTATTATAAATCAATCATTATCTTTTGAACAAAGAATTTTATTAACTGTTAAATACTTTTTGTTTATAAATTTATAACTAATGCATAGTTTTAAAAAATAACTTTTTAACTAAAGTTTAAAGCGACAATACCCAGTTATTAGCCTAAAATAATAACATCAGTAAATCAGTCAAGGTCACCCGAAGCACCCCTCTAACATCAAGCTATGCCACGTTTGTTCTATTGAGTTACTGCTTTACATCATCTTAACCCATGTAATAAGTATAAAATAACAAAATAAGTTCTTCTATGCTAACAAACATGTATCTTATTAAAATCATTCTAAGTTTTTTTTAATTTAAAGAAATAACAATTATTCCTTACATTTTATTTATTCTCTCTGTTGTTAACTAAGAAATATTTTTCAATAGGTTTTAAATAATTCTGGGTTTCTTTATTATTTTATGTATTGTATTATTCCTCTTAGTATTCATTTTGATCAATTTTTCTCATTCACGAGAAAACCATACAACCTCGCAACTCCTTACAGATTTACGAAACTGAACCTCTCTGCCTGTAAAATGTGTTTGAAAATAACTACTTATCTAAATTTTAGGATAATCCTTTTTGTAACCCGGGGCGATTTAAGCCTAATTCCAGGTCAAAATAAATTTCAAACTGACCTTTTTCTGTAAATATGTGGTGGCAAATACTTACGTTAGGCCTTAAAATTTAGCTAAATTTAGGATCAGCTTTTTGTAGACGGCTAAGTTTAATCCTAAACCAGGTCAAAAGGTAAATTCGCGTATGAACAAGAATCATTGGTGATTATTATTTTTATAAATAATAATTTCAAACTGAAACATGCTGGATCGTTAAGATCCTTTAAGCAGGTAAGTAAGAAGGAAATGTTTTCCCTACTTGTGATTGGTCGGAGTAAGTCCTTATCTCATATAGTGGCCTCGTACTGTGATGTGTTGAGATTATTTATCGTCTTTTTTGAAAAATTAACTTGTTCTTTTAAACTTGTATTGAGCAGGTGTGTGTTTTTATTATCTTTTAGACCCCAAACTCATTTTAAAATCATAGTCATTTAAGCTGTTAAGCGGTGCAGCAAGGTTTATCTGATTTGTATAAAAGTGTTATTTTAACTAAGTGTATTATCATATTTTAGTAATAAATCTTACCAATTGAGGAATAATGTAATTAATTTCACTAGAATAGATATATAGATAATTCACTAGTTCAATAAGCTAACCACCAGGCTCAGCATGAGGCCCCATACCCGCAAGGCAGCCACCCCGCACCGCTGGTGCGTCCGTCCGCGTTCCCATCACGCCGCGTACTCGCTGCCGCGTCCCCGCCCGCCGCGTATCCCCCCCGCCGAGCGTGCGCCGCCATGGCGCCAATATTTCCGCTTCCCCGGCCCGCCATAATATAGTATATATAATATATATATATAATATATTATATATATAATATATAGTAATAATATATAATATATATATATATATAATATATATATATATATATATATATAGTATTATATATAATATATATGTGTGCGGGTGAGTGTAAAAGTGTCTATGGTGAAACGTAAGTGTCAATGTGTAGTGCGTAATGTGTGAATAAGCAATCATAGTGGTATGTGTGTAATGAAGTGCAAGTGTAATGTCTATGGTGAAGTGTAAACTGCTTATAAAGCTGAATCATCAATATAGGTGGTATCAAAGATGAGCCATCAAAAGATGAGTCATCAAAGATGAACCACTAAAGCTGAGGTATCCAAAGCTAAGTTATTAAAGTTGAGGCATCGCATCTGACTCGTTAAAAAGGTTGAAACACCGCCATTTGAGGCATCAAAAGCTGCGGCATATCAATAGTTGTGGCTTAAAAACTGAGATCATCAAAGTTGAGGGCCAATCAAAGCGCTGAGGCATCAAAGGTTGAGAAGATCAAAATATCGAAGTGGATGGGGCATATGTGTAATGTGTATGTGTGTGTGTGGTGTGTGTGTGTGCGTGTGTGTTGTGTGAGTGTGTGTAGGTGTGTTCTAAATAATAATAATAACAATAGCATGAAGTAAAAAATTGCAGTCAGTCTGATTATAAAATAAAAATAAAACTGTTTTAATAAATTATGACGTTATATGTGTAAGCTGGGTGTGTGTGTGTGCTGTGTGTGTGTGTGTGTTGTGTGTGTATGTGTGTGTGGTTCAAATAATAATAACAATAGGCATGAAGTAAATACCATAAGTATAATAATAAAAAAAAAAATAAAAGTGTTTTTCATAAATTATACGTTATATGTTTAAGTGGTGTGTGGGTGCGTGTGTGTGTGTGTGTGTGTGTGTCGTGTGTGTGTGTGTGTGGTGTGTGTGGGTGTGTGTGTATGTGTGCGTGGTGTGTGTGTGTCTGTGTGTATGTGTTGTTCTAAATAATAATTCGTGCGGGAATATTGCGCCTGCGGCGCTCGCGTGGGCGGGAACGCGAAATATTCCGCTGCGGGCACGCGGCGGGGCGGAACGCGGCGGGCGGGGGACCGGCGGGGCGGAGTCGCGACGGGGCGCACCCAGCGGGTGCGGGGTTGGCTGCCTTTGCGGGTGGGGCTCATGCTGAGCCCTGGTGGTTAGCTTATGAACTTGTGAATTAATTATTATCTATTCTAGTGAAATTAATAATTATTCCTCAATGTAAGTATTTATAATAAATATGAATACACTTAGTAAAAATAAACACTTTTAATACAAATCAGATAACTTGTGCACCGCTTAACAGCTAAAATGACTATGATTTTGAAATGAGTTTGGGTCTAAAAGATAATAAAACACACACCTGCTCAAATACAAGTTTACAAGAAGCAAAGTTAATTTTCAAAAAGACGATAAAATAATTCTCAACCAATCACACGAGGCCATATAGAGATAAGGATTACTCCGACCAATCACAAGTAAGGAAAACATTTCCTTTTTACCTGCTTAAAAGATCTTACCGATCCAGCATGTTTCAGTTTGAAATATATTTATAAAATAATAATAATAATAATAATAATATATACTGGAATTACCTTTTGACCTGGTATTAGGATTAAATTAGCCCGCCTACAAAAAGGCTTATCCTAAATTTAGGCCTAAAATTTAGGCCTAACGTAGTTATTGCACCAAATTTTACAGAAAAAGGTCAGTTTGATAATATATTTGGAACCTGCGAATAAGGCTTAAATCGCCCCCGGTACAAAAGGTTATCCTAAATCTTGACCTAAAGGTAGCTTGATTTTCAACACATTTACAAGAGAGGTCATTTCGTATCTGTAAGGAGTGCGGGTTGTTTGTGTGTTCTCGGATGGCATTGTCAAATGTACATATCATAGATGAATTCAGTTGCCAATTTAATTTTAAAAAACTTTGAAATATTTTTAGGTAACATCGCGGATAATATAAATGTAAGTGAATAATTGTTATTTTTAATAAAAACCTTTGAATGATTTTAATAAAATACATTTATTAGAAGAGAAGAACTTATTTTGTAGTTTTATACTTATTACATGTTAAAGATGATGTAAAGCAGTAAGTCAAAAACAAAACTGGAATAGCTTGATTTGTAGAAGGGGTTGCAGGGCTGACCTTACTGAATTTACTGATTATTGTTTAAGGCGTAAAATATATGTTTTTAATAAAATTTCATAAAATTTTTAGTAAAATTATTTTAAAAACTTGATAGTTAATAAAATTAAACAAAAAGTAAAAAAAATAATAATATCTTTGTTCAAAGATAATGATTGATTTATTATAGAAGTTTTTAAGAAACTTTGAAATAATTTTAGTTATATTTGAATGAGTAATATAAATTACCGTGTTTAATTAAACATAAATGTTTACATAAATTATACGGTTATCTTGTAAGTGAGTGTTGTGCTGTGTGTGTGTGTGTGTGTGTGTGTGTAAATTCGAGTGCGAGTGTAAGTAAATCTGTGTGTGTAAGGTAAATCTGTGTGTGTGAGTGTAAGTAAATCTGTGTGAGTGTAAGTAAATCTGTGTGTGAGTGTAAGTGTAAATTTGTGTGCGAGTGTAAGTAAATATGTGTGTGTAAGTAAAATCTGTGTGTGTGAG
This sequence comes from Trachelipus rathkii, assembly GCA_015478945.1. NCBI lineage: Eukaryota > Metazoa > Arthropoda > Malacostraca > Isopoda > Trachelipodidae > Trachelipus > Trachelipus rathkii. Next base: position 8,674 of record JABUQX010060459.1, read on the forward strand.
TGTAAGTAAATCTAGTGTGAGTGTAAGTAAATCTGTGTGTGAGTGTAAGTGTATAATGTAAGGTCTATGGATAAAGTAAGTGTCATAAGTGAAGTGCGTCTAAGTGATCATAGTCGAATGTGTGTATAAGTGTTACAGTGTATGTGTGTAGGTGTGTGTGTGTATAAGTGTAAATGAAAGTGTAAGTGTCTATGGGTAAATGTAAGTGTCCAGAGTGAATGTGTGTATAAGTGTCATAGTGATGTGGTGTATAAGTGTAAGTGTGTGTGTGTGTGGTGTTGTGTGTGTGTGGTGTGTGTGTGTGTGTGTGTGTGTGTGTATGTGGGTTCTAAATAATAATAACAATAGGCATGAAGTAAATAACACTAAGTATAATAAAAATAATAAAAATAAAAATAAGATAATAAAAAGATAATAAAGAATAATAATAAAAAATAAATAAAAATAATAATATAAAAAAAATAAAAAGTATTGAAACAAAATAAATAAAAAAACATAATGTTAATAAATATATTAGTTAAAGTAGTAAAACATATGAGTGAAAGCAGTAAAGCAGAAAGTTAAAGCAGTAAAAACATATGAGTTAAGCAGTAAAGCAGAAAGTTAAAAGAGTAAACCAGAAAGTTAAAGCAGTAAACATGAGTTAAAGGTAGTAAAGCAGAAAGTTAAAGCAGTAAGAGCAGTAAAACAGGCATCTAATGCCCCTAGGGTAGGTAATAACACTCTATTGTTTTTTACTGGCTTTACATTCTTTAGAGGTATGGGTAAAGAGGAGGGTGTTTTTAATAACATTTTCGTACAATTTTATTTAAAATAAAATCGTTTATATAGCCGAACCCTCTGTGGTTTTAATTTCTTACATTACAGAAAAAAAATAAAAAAGTTAAAACAAAAATAAAAATAGAAATATAAAGTATTAAAACAAAATAAAAATATAAAAGCAAACATATTTAATAAATATATGAGTTAAACAGTAAGCAGAGAGTTAAAGCAAGTAAAGCAGAACACGTTTATAGCAGTAAAGCAAGGTAAAACAAATGCATACTACCCGTAGGTTGATAGGTAATACACCTTCTATTGTTTTACTCGCTTTACTGCTTTAAGGTATGTAAAGTATAATGTTTAATAAAATTTCGTACAATTTTATTAAAATAAAAAATGTTTATATAGCCGAAAACTCTGTGTGTTTTTATTCTTACATTAACAAATTAAAATAAAAAAGTAATTAAAAAAAAATAAAAATAGAAATTAAAAAAATATTAAAAGCAAAATAAAAATATAAAAGAAAACATAATGTTGAATAAATGATATGAGTTAAAGCAGGTAAAGCATTGAGAGTTAAACAGTAAAGCGAGAGTTAAAACAGTAAAGCCGAGAGTTAAAGCAGCGTAAACATACGAGTTAAAAGCAGTAAAGGCATGAAAGTTAAGCAGTTAAAACACTGAGTTTTACAAGCAGTAAAGCAGAAAGTTAAAGCAGTAACGCAGTAAAACAAAGGCATACTAATCCCCAGGTTGTTAGGTAATAACACCTTCTACTTTTTGACTGGCTGTTAACTGCTTTAAGGTATGTAAAGTATATGTTTTTAATAAACCAGTTTCTGTACAATTGTCAGTTAAAAATGAATGACCAAGTATATTGTGAAAACGAGAATTCCTTTGGAATAGTTTTTTACATTGATATCATATTTTTGGTTCACGCGGAAATATTGGGCCTGCGGGCGCACGCGGCGGGGCGGGAATATGCGCCTGGGGGCGCACGCGGCGGCGGTTTCGCGACGGTGTTCACCTGCAGACGCGGACTCGGACTCGGAAACGTTTTGCGATCTACTGTCTCAACTGTGTCAACGCCTTAGATATATATCTGTCAATGCTATAAGTGGTTATAAAATACTAACTCGTAGTAGGAAAACCATTCTAGCAGATTGTAATATACAAGCCATTCGAATCCTCATACCTTTTTACCTAGGGGTAGACACCCATATTAGGGTTATTCTAGGCTCGGGGGAGGCTAGAAAAGGCTTGAAAAAATGGCACTCAGTTGGCACTATGTGGCACTCACTCGGCACTATGTGGCAATCTACACTGTCACTACCATTAGCACCACTGGCATACTTTCATGCACACCATTGGCTACTCACGTTGCACTCACAGCCTGGCCAACATTCACCTGGCACTCATAGAATAATATAGAACACTAATCAGACAACATCACTAGATTACTTCCTTACGGTGATGTGAACCATCAAAAGCCATCAGTAGCGTGGTCAAATTAAACCCGATGGTATAGGCAGGTCAAGGTCTGAATATCCATGGTCAACAAGGTTAAGAACATCAAAAAAGGGCTAAGTCCCTCAAGGAAGGACAAAAAACTACCGTGGGCAAACAGTTGACCCCAGTATCTGTCAAAGGGTGTCGTAGTGTGTTGCGGGGCCCCCCCAAAAAGAACGCGCACTGTGTGTATAAGTGTAAATGTAAGTGTCTGGGTAAATGTAAGTGTCATAGTGAATGGTTGTATAAGTGTTAAGTGTGTGTGTGTGTGTGGTGTGTGATGTGTGTTGTGTGTGTGTCGGTTGTGCAATGTTAAGGGTAGGTCCATACAATGCGTACAGTTAGGAACGATAATGTGACGGGTGGGCCACGAGTGGGTAAAAAATTAGCGTGGGCCAAAAATGACCACCATGGTATATGGCAAGGTCAAGGCCTAAAATATAAATGGTCCAACAATGCTAGACATAAAGGGCCTAAGCCCCCTAAAGGAAGGACCAATAAATTACTGGGGTCCAAAATGGACCCATGAAGACACAAAAAATTACTGCGTGGGTCAAAATTGACCATGGTATCTGTCAAGCTTTGGAGCCATAGGGAAGGGTCGAAAAAAAATTTGGTTCTCAAAAAATTTGGGTCCTCAAAAAAATTTTGGTTCTCAAAAAATTTGGGTCTCAAAAAATTCCCGTGGGCAAAAAATGACCCATGGAAGACAAAAGGGTGGTGGAAATATCATGTCAAACAAGGTAAAGACATCAAAAGGGCTAAGCCCAAAGGGTGTGAAAAAATTACCGTGGGCAAAATTGACCCATGGAAGACGGCAAGGGTTGGTTGCGAACAAAATAGGGGGGTAAAATGAGGGGGGCAATACTGTTACACAACGGTTGCTAGCAACCCGTTTGGTGCAACCCTTCTCGAAGGGTTGTGCCAAAAATCAGGTTGCGAAAAAATTGGGGTTGCAAAAAAATTAGGGTTGCCAAAAAACCATGGAAGACCAAAGGTTTGGTCGAAAAATTAGGGTTCTCTAAAAAAATTAGGGTTCTCAAAAAAATAAGGTTCTCAAAAAGGTCAAGGCCCAAAAAAAGTCAAGGTCAGGTAAATTCAAGCTCAAAAAAAGGTCGCGCGGTCAGAAAAGGTCAAGGGCAGGTAAAATTGGTTTATGCATTTTTACCCCACGTGAGACCTCCCAATATGGAGTAAAACAATTGGGTCTCATTTTTTCCCCCAATTGGCGAGCATATACCTGGTGCTCTTCCCCTACACTATATATATATAGTATAATAATAGATATATATATATTATATTATATATATATATATATATATATATATATTATAATATAATAATATTATATAATATATATATATATATATAGTATATATATATATATACCATATATATATTATAATTATATTATACACGAAAACATCGAACTCATATTTTTAATAAATATAATACGTACCTATTTATTTTTATGAAAAGCTTGTTTACATTATATTTATCAAATACTTATTTAATCACATTCCAATTGAGTAATTTCTTAGCTATCATTTTTTTTAA
>JABUQX010060459.1:17500-20000 GCA_015478945.1 Trachelipus rathkii
CTACATTATTTAATATATTTTAATTTTCAGCACCGACGACAGACGGAGCAATTTTTGTTCTCAACGTTTCGACGTTTTGGAGAAATCCAACTTCACTGTTGCCAGAATTTAATGATTTCAATTTATTGATTTCTTCTTTTAAATTTTCTTATTAATATAAAAATATCGTTTTCATAATTATAAGTTACTAAAAGGAACGTTTCCAAAATATTTACAGCTCCTCCACCACAGTTTGAAACGAAAATAATTTTATATTTAAATTTTCAATAATTAAAATTCCGAATAGTAAATCAAACTTTTAAGTATTTGTTCACAATTTAAATCCTGGCAAACATTTCTTCTCAAAAGCATTCTCTTCTTGAATAATTCTCGCAGATGTTTAATTTCATTCTATGATTCCTTCTTGTATTCCTTTTCTTTTCATCTCTCCTCTGGTTTTCCGCGTCCGCTCTCCATGACAGTCGAATCTCATTATAATAATATATATATATATATATATATAATATGATATATATTATATATATTATATATATATATATATATAATATATATAATATATAAAAAATATATATATATATATATATATATATTATCGGATATACGAGATATTTTCAAAAACAAATATAATTATTAATGTAAAAACATATAGAGCATTACTTTTAAGGAGCAAGCTTTATATTTAACTCGAAATAATTTCGTAAATAAAAAATTTAAAAAATGTTTGTATGTTTGTACACTCGAAAAATCAGCTATTCTAAGAACACCTTTTTATAATTGAATTTTTCGTTGAAGACGAAAAATTTAATTATGAAATATTTATATATACAGTAAATATTAAATAAGAAATATTTGCAGCATAAAATATATTTAAACCTTTATATTTAATAATAAATAATAATTATTAAATAAATTTGTAATAGAAAGGTTTTTATTTATAAGCAGGTTACCTTATACCTCAATGTCTAGACACCTGTGAGTAAGAAGTCGTCTGCTGTGCATCTAATCCGTACATAAGCACACATAAAAAATATCGACACAAAGAATTGAAAATGATATTTATCACTTGATAAATATATCTAGGTTAGGTACACAACATTATAAAATAAGTAAATAAAAATATTTAAATTGATTCACGTAACCACAATATAAATTTAAAATGAAATATTTACATAAAAACACTTCATAAATTCTAGCTTGCACGAACGGTATATCATTACTCCACACAGCACAATGTAAAAGCGAGAATTGCGATTCGGAATGACCCACCTAACTATACATAAGAGAGCAAGAGCATAAGTGGGAGAAATAATGGAAAAAATGGTGCGTCCGAGTTTTTATATGAGGATTAGTATCCTTGTATACATTATCGTCCAATGACAAGTTAGTACAAATAGAAAGATGAAAAATATATACAGGTTTCACCTGAAATCAAAAGAAAAGTAGATAGATATTCACAGGAGAATAGGCGGAGTTTACCACCCTGGTAAAATAAAAGAACTTACATTAAAATAAACAGTCTCAACGAAATCAGAAGGAGAAAGTAAAGATTCGTTGAGAATTTGAGCTTCCTCATGTTGCAAATAAAAATCGCTTTTATTATTTAAAATATATATATAAGTTTAACATTAAAATTATATATATGTATATATATATGATAATATATATATATAATATAGATATAATTATATATTTATATATAAATATATATATATATATAATATATATATATAAAAATATATATATATATATATATATATATATATATATATATATATATATATATATATTATATATATATAAACATTATATATATATAATAACTATATTAATATATTTTATATATATATATATGATATATTATATATATATAATATATATATAAATATATACTATATAATATATATATATTATATATATATAATATATATATATATATACTATTATATATAAATATATTATATATAGAATATATTTATTTATCATTATAATTATATATATATATTATATTTACTATCTCTTCCTTTCATAGTAAAACTTGTAATACACAAATAATAATCATAGCAATAACAAGCTTAATTTCAATAATTATAATAATAATAATAAAATACTAATAATAATAATAATAATAATAATAATAATAATAATAATAATAATAATAATAATAATAATAATAATAATAATAATAATAATAATAATAATAATAACTAATAATAATACTAATAATAATAATAAAAATATAATAAAATATAATAATATAACAATAATAATAATATCTACAATAATAATTAAAAAATAATAATAAAAATATATATAAATAATAATAATAATAATAAATAATAATAAGATAATAATAATAATAAAATAATCAAATTCCATTAATCTTTATATCTTCAATTGCAATTAAATTGAGGATGTTCCCATTCGTCTACTCAGTTAGCTTTCAGATAAAATAGATTTTCTGCTTTTATAACTTACAGCATACCTTTTAATAAGAAAAATA
>JABUQX010060459.1:25000-37500 GCA_015478945.1 Trachelipus rathkii
GGATGACGCCACCGCTAGTTACTTATTCTTGATGCTCAATACTACAATTTTCCTCAGTGTTGAGAAGCGCGCATAGATGTCGCAACCCTATTCGAAAAAATGAGCGACTTGCTCTGATTCTTCTAACTTCGCCCTATAGCTTCATTGTATTCTTTCTAAGATATTTTGAAAACCTTCTTACATCTATTACTTAGATCATTGGAATCTTTTCCTTTCTTTTGATGTAACAGTAAGCGGCTTTCGTGCTCGAGATCTACTGGCGATATAGCTTTCCTATTTAACAGATTTAATGGTTTTTCCCGCCCTTAAGACTTCAGAGAAGCTTGTGTGGTGGCGCTATGAACATATACAAAAGCATTTTGACGGGGTATGGCACGGGTCACTGCTCTCCATGGTCCCCGCTCTTTTGGGTTTCTTCTTCTCTTGCTTACTGATTAATGATCTAGCTTTTTTTCAAATCGCTGAATGTCAGCTGTTTGTGATGGGCGAACTTCTTTCCTTGTCTGTCAATAGTGTTGTTCTAACAGGGTTCTGGTTTTTTCCTAGCTTTATTTTCTTTCATCAATGGATCTTCCCTTGCACATCTAATCATCCACTCATATGTCGATGATTGACCCTTCAATCTTCAACTCATATCAATTCTGCACCTCTTTTACTTTCTAGAATTGCCTCTCGTCTTATCTTTCCTGATTCTATTCTGCTGATCTGGATAGAATTTTCAGGGTTTGGGTCTCCTCACGCTTGTGAAAAATTATTAATTCTTTAAAACACTTTAAAATCTGCTCTCTCTAAGACTTAACTTGTTCATATCTCTTTCGACGGTTCTCTCGTCTCTCCCTGTTGACAAAATAAACATCGCCTTAATATAAATAAAAAAATGTTTTGAAAACCTCAAATCACAGTGGTTGCTAAGGCGGCCTCAAAGTAAACTGGGAGTTTCTGTTTAGAGTGCGAGACCTTTTTTCTCTCTCAGTTACTTCCACTATACAAGGGACTGCATACGCCCTTTGGTTGGAGTAGCTGGCTCTCAATATCTGGGGGGGGCGGGGTCGTGTTTCATGGCTTTTGGATAGGGTCGAGTCAAAGGCCAAAAGACTTATAAATGTCCTGTCTTTTAAGTTCAACTGACCTTTATATTTGCGGGCGCGATGTTGGTCGATTTATACCTTTTCCTATGATAGTGTAGAGGCAGTGCTCGAGGGAAACTATCCACCTCGCGTACCACAACTTTACGACGCCCTCGTAGACAAGGGGGTGCTGTTTTGGCACATGAGTTTTGTGTTGATGTTAGTAAATCAGATGGTTGCGTGCGGTGCTTCCTCTTCTTTCCTGCCACCATCTGTTTCTGTGGAAATTTCTTCCTCATCTGTGTTCCTACTCAATTTAAATTTCCGTCCTTACAGCCTGCTTTGTGTCATATTGCGTAATTTTGCGTAAGATGGGTTTTTATAAGCGTTCAACACAATCTTGATAAGGGTTTGCCGTGAGGCGGCGGTGAAACTGTAAAAAAATAAATAAATAAAAGGTTCTAATAAGGAATTCTTAAGTAGTGAAACCAACAAGATGGCACTCCGACGGTGAACACAGTTTAAGATGCATTAAATAGGCATAAGAGGAGCTTGCATCAGCTGACAAAAAAAAAAAAAAAAAAAAAAAAAAAAAAAAAAAAAAAAGAGACAGAGAAGTGGAAGCAAGTTATCTGCATGGCAATAGCACTGAATGTGAGATTGGTGGGTTTTCGCAAATTAATCCTATATGAGAAGGCGATTTGGATATGTTTGACTTTGATAAAGTTTCATGGGAATTGCATTGACATATCATTCACCTTCGAATCACACCAGGGAAACTCATCGTAAAAATGAAGAGACAGTCATCAAGGAGGAAAGATAATTCAAATTTTCAGTCTGTGAAAGAGGAGATGAGGCTCTACGAAAAAATGAGATGCTGCCTACAGAAGAGAATCCTTTTCATGCGGTGGGGATGAAATAGGCCTAATGTTTTCAATTATTATAGTGTTGCAGGCCAAATAATTATCAGCACTCCTCATCAGTCGAGAGAGAGGTATTTATAGTGTAGGTTAGGTAGGATATTGGTTAAACACCCCAAAGGAACAGTTCTCGCCCAGATACTAGTGGAAAGCTTAATGTTTTTTTGAATCAAATTTGATGAATTTTTGAATTTGAGTATTGAATGTATCTATCTTGCTTAAAGAGAATTTTTATATTTGTCCTGTTTGAGGAATAGCATTTTTTTTTTTTTAACTTTTTCAGCTGTTAATTTATTTTTTTATCTTTTATTATTTTATTACTTTTATATATTTATAAAGATCTTCTTGTAAATTGTAATCGTGATTAAAACATAAAGCTAGTAAGCTAACTTTGAGGTTTAATAGCTTCTTGAAAATGGATAGATATTTTTTAAGTAAACACAAATACCCAAAGTTCCAAATGACCCATTTCCACGGATATTCTTTAGCAGAAGTAATTTATGAGGTAGCAAATAATAATACCTTTGGGCACCAAAATATGGAATATAAATGACTAAGTATTGTTTTTGTAAGGAGAATGACAATCTTGAGAGTTGCTAAGCAGTGCACAAATGTTCTATTTTATTAATGTGTATTTATTTATATTAATTAAAGTATCGGTAATCGGATATCGGTATGGCATCGGTTATGTATAGGCCTACAAAAATAAAGTATGGTATGGTAATCGTTCGGCCTCTTTTCTGGTATAGGTACATTTTAATATAGTATAATATATATATATCTATTATATATATATATATATATATATATTATTTATTTATATAATATATAATGTATATATTATTATATATATATATATATTATATATTATTATTAATATATATATATATATATCTATATAATATATATATATATAAATATATTAGGTGAAAATAATTTTTTAGCTCCGGCCTCCGGTCACCTATGGTCGATATATATCTACATGGTTAGAAGTTTATCGTATCGTGCTAATTTGGAAGGGGGGGTTAGATATGGTGAGGTAAACCTCGTCGTAGTGTCGGGTGTCTTAGGACTCTTGAGGGGGGTCTGACTGGAAAAAAGATGAAGTGAAAAACAGAGTCGAAGGGGAATGAAGAAGGATGAAGGATGATAACGAAGGAAAGAGTGGCAGAAGGAGTCTGATAGAGGAGTAAGGGCTGTCAGCTGCACGGTGCTGGCTTCGGTGCAATGCCGAGTTACTAAATATTTGTGTAATGATAACAATATTGGTGTCTTTATATACGTTATTGGGTCTGTAGATTTCGAAAATAATAGTTTCAGTACCATCAAGAAAAAAAAATAATAAATAAATAAATAAATAAAATTTCTTATCTTTTTGTTTATACTTAAAAAATTTCGTTTTTACATACCCTAAATCAGTAAATTGTAAATCAAGAAAACGACATCCCGCCACCCTCCTGGTCATCCTTGATCTATTGATCTATTGATTTATTGATTCAGTCAAATTTTTACTAAAATTGTACACGTTTTAACAATACCCTAAATCAGTATAATCAGTAATCAAACAACAACATCTACATCTCCTTTCCAGTTGTTGATCTATTGTTCTATTGATGTATTGATCTATTGATCTGAGTGATTATTGATCTTATTGATTACGTCAATTTTTTACTAATTGTCATGTTTACATACCTAATCAGTAAATCAGTAAATAAACCACCATCAAGCCCCCTCCTGTTCTCCTTGAATTAATGATTAATTGATTATTGATATCGGTCCATTTTCGATATCTTTATGAATAAAGCTAACATAGAAAACAAATTCTTTTACACTGGATACAGTGATATATGCTACGTAACAAGTTTTCAATTAATAGGTTAATTAGGCATCATTGAACTATAAACACTATAATACCACAGCGACACAACCTGACACGCTTTAAACATGAATAAACTGTTAAACGTTAAAAGTTCCACATTAACAACGAGTAAGTAACTAACAATAGCATCCAAAGACGTAACCTATTCAGCGACTTTTTTCTACATATTCACTGATATTTTTAATATTAACATAGTACATTTAAATACGCCTATCAATACGCGTTGCAATACCATACAGATAATGAGCATATGCTAACGTATAAAAGTTTTCCAACATAAAGCAAACTAGTATCACTGAACTACGCTTATAATGTACACGACCCTAACATACCTTAAAATGTCGAATAAGCAGTCACATTAACAAAGTTCCTACTTAACAGGAAGTAACTAACGATTTTGGTTGATGCAAAACGTAACTATTCACACTTTGGTCAAGCATATCTCTAACAAACAATGTTAATTTATATTAACATTGTAATATTTAACTAAAATTTATCACAACATTGGTTAATTATCTGCTGATCCACAGCATATATCTTCTACGTAATAAAGTTGCCTCTATCATAAAACTGACAATAGGCGTAAATGAAATAGAATAATGTTATAAAGAATACTCAACACAAATTACACATCATAAGTAATGTTAAACATTAACATAAAGGTTCACACTTAATACAGTAAGTACTAACATTGCTCACGCAAAGCGTAACTATTCTCACTTTTTTTCACAGCATATTTGCAAACTATTAACGTAATCTTACACGACACAGTAACATTTAGCAAAAAAAAGTGTTTTAAAAATCATAATTGTCCGATTAATAATACTGATAACGAATATACTCTACGTACTAAAGTTTCCAATAAATAAAGCTAAATAGGTAAAACATGACTAAGAAATAATGTTCAACGACAAACTATCACAACTTGACACACGAGTAGTCGTGGAGGGGGGGGGGAAAAAACTGTTACATTAACAAAGTTCACACTTAACACCGTAAAATAACTTGACATATTGCATGCAAAACGTAAATCTTTCATGACTTTTTCAAGCATATATCTAACATATTTTACGTTAATCTTACAAAGACAAGCAACATTTTAAGAAAAATGTTATCATACTTGTCGATCATCCTAAGACCATGACTATATGCTAACGTAACAAATTTTTTCATCAACTATATACTTAACAAATTTTATCATAGCCTTACCTAAATATCATATCCCCAACGAATAATTGCAAACATAAAAAGTTTTATCCAAACATAACATAAAAATAACAGAAGTTTTTCCAAAACTAACATAAAAATAAGTTCTTTTTGAATAAAAATATCATAGTAAAGTGTAATAAGTTTACGGAATTTAAAGCAGTAAATTCAGTATCAGTAATTCACACTCCTATCTCCCACGCCCTCCATACATCCGTTCATGACTTTTGATCTTTCCGATCTAATGATTAGGGTCACATATCGAGTACCAATTCGGATAAACATAGCATACAAATAAGTTCTTTATATATAACCATTGAATATATGCTAAAGTAAACATTGGGTTTTTCACATTAATAATGCTAACATACATTACAGAACTAAAGAATAATGAATGCAGCATGCAAAACTAAAACTTCGCTCGATAAACTACTAACATAACAGAAGTCCATATTAATAACACTAGTACCTTAGCACAGCGTACAAAAACGTACCTATTCACAACTTTTTCAGCATATCTCTAACATATCATTGTAGTTTTACATTTAACATATTGGATATTACGATCGCATTTCGATAATCCTTTCGGATAACATAGACACAAAAATGAGTTTTTTTATATACTAACCAGCGAATATATGCTAACATAACAAATGTTTTCACATTAATAAGCTAACATAGCATCAATAGTGAACTAAGGAAAATATGTTAGCAACGACAAAACTATAACAAATTACGACATATAAAGTTAATTAAAAAGTTTCAACACTTAACACAGTAAAGTACTAGCATTGGCATTCAAAAGTAATCTATTCATTACTTTTTTTTCTCAGCGTATATCTAACATATTACGTTAATTTTACATTGAGCCGGTAATTGATTTAACAACATTCATCATAATTGTCCTACTTATCATATCAGACCAAAACGAATAACTGTAAACATAACAAAGTTTTATACCAAACATAAATAAATAAAGTTTTTGAAGTAATATATCATAGTAGAATTGTAATTAGTTTACTGTTTAACAGCAGTAAATCAGTAAATCAAACCATCAACCTTCCCACCGTTACTCCATCATGGACTTTTGATTATGATTATTTGATTCTGTATAAGTGTCGAGTATACATTCGGATAAACATAACCAAAAATAAGTTCTTTATATACTACATTGAATATATGCTAATTAAGAAAGTTTTTACTTAATTGAGAGCTAAATAACATAACTGAAGTTAAGGATATAATGTACAACGACAGAACTAAACCATACGTGCGAATAAACTACTAAGAATTAACAAATTTCTGCACCTTAACAGTAAGTACAAAACGAACATATTACACTTTTTTCACCGCATATCTCTAGCAATTCATGTTAATTTTTACATACATCGCAATATTTAAAAATTTTAGATATCGTGTCTATGAATCATCGACAACGAATATAATGTTTTTTTCTACGTACTCAAATTTTTACATCAACTTCGAATATTTAACAAAATTGCATCAATCATCTGTCTAATATATATATCCCCCCCAAGAATAATGTGGCTAAACATAACAAAAGTTTAATACCAAACTAAATAACATAAAAAATTCTTCTGACATCACATATATAAAATAAGTTTTTGAATGAAAATATCACAGTAAGAGGCGATAGTTTACAGATTTTAAAGGCAGTAAGATCAGTATAGCTAAAATAAATCGCACGCTGCCCGCGCACTTCCTCACATTCCATTTCTATATCTAATTGACTTTTGATCTATCGATTAAGCCAATATTTCGAGTATGATTTTGATAAACATAATACAAAAAAATAAGTGTTTTAATATAAGACAACGAAATATATGGCTACTAACAAGTTTTCACATTCAATAGCTAACTAATATTGCATGAACTAAAGATATAATGTGAGACAAACTAACATACTTACGCAGAAATAACCGTCACATTAAAAGGGTTCATACTAACGTGAAAATATTATTTTATTAATTTTTTTTTCATCACTTGATATGCTTGAAAAAGTATGAATTGGTTACGTTTTGCATGCAATGTTAGTTCTTTAATGGTGTTAAGTGTGGACTTTTGTTAATGTTAACAGTTTATTCGTGTGTAGGTTGTGTTGGTTTGTCTGTGTACATTATTTTCTTAGTTATGGTTAGCCTAAGTTAGCTTTATTGATGATGGAAACTTTATTAGTTAGAGTAATATTCGTTGATACAGTATGATAAATCGTACAAGGTTATGATACATTTTTTTTGCTAATGTTACTGTGTCAGTGTAAGATTAACTTAATATGTTAGAGATATGCTTGAAAAGTGAGAATAGGTTTTACGCTTTGCCGGCAATGTTAGTTACTTTACTGGTATTAAATGTGGAACTTTGTTAATGTTACAGTTTTATTCTTTGTGTAAGTTGTGTTAAGTTTGTCATTTGTACATTATTTTCTTAGTTATGTTACCTATGCGTTTTATTGATTGTGGGACTTTTATTACGGTTCTAGAGTATATTCGTTTGATCAGCATGAATAATTATCCGAATGTTTGTGGTAAATTTTTTAGTTAAATATATAAAATGTTATATAAATTAACATTGTGTTAATGTTAGAGATATGCTTGGACAAAGTGTGAATAGGTTAGTTTTGCATACATGTTAGTTATTTACTGTTGTTAATAATGGAACTTTGTTAATGTTGACTGCTTATTCCGGCTTAAGATGTGTTATGTTTGTCGTTGTAACATTATATCGTAGTTGCAGTTGATAACTATGTTTGCTTTATTGTTGGGATAACTTTGTTACGTTAAGCAATTACTCATTGATCTGTTATGATAATTATACACACGGTTTGTGATAAATTTTTTGTTAAATGTTATTATGTTAATATAAAATATCTGTGATATGTTAGGAAAAAAGTGTGAATAAGGTTACGTCATTTGTATGCTTTATAGATTAACATTTACTGTTGTTAGTGTGGGTAACTTTGTTACGTTACAGTTTTATTTGTTTAAAGCGGTGTCAGGTTTGATCGTTGTGTATTATTATTCATGTTTTCAGATGAATGACAAGTAAAAGCCTTTATTAATGTGAAACTTTGTTTACGTTAGGCATATATGCGTGTACAGTGTATAAAGTAATTTGGGTTTTTTTGTTATCGATTATTCAAATGGATACCGAAAATGTGACATTGAAATCACTAGATCAAATAGATATAGATCAAGGTGACAGGAGGGTGGGCCTTGATGGTGGGGTTTGATTTAACTGATTTACTTGATTTAGGGTATGTAAAAACATGAACATTTTTATAAAATTTGCCTTGAATAAGATCAATAGATGATAGATCAATAGATCGATAAGATAAACTGGACAGGAGGGTGGTTATGGATGGGTGGTTTGATTTACTGTATTACTGATTAGGGTATGTAAACGTGACAATTTTAGTAAAATTTGATTGAATGATGATCAATAATCATATAGATGAAATAGATAAGGATGGAAGGAGGGTGGCTGAATGGGTCGTATGATTTAACTGATTTAATGCTTAGAGGTATGTAAAACGTAAAATTTGTAAGTTATAACAAAAAGAATATAATTTTTAATTTATTTAATTTATTAATTTATTTTTTTTTTTTTTTTTCTTGATGGTACTGAAACCATTATTTTCGAAAATCTAACGACCCAATAACATATATAAAGATACAATATTGTATCATTACAACAAACTATTTTAATAACTTGGCAAGCATCGGAAGGGCCCAGCAGCGGTGCCGCTGTCATGCTATCTCTGAGTCAACTTCCTTTCTCCACTCTTTCTTCTTTTATTCATCTTCATCCTTCTTCATTCCTTCTTTGTTTTTTTGCACTCTATGCTCTTTTTTTCAGTCATGGACCCTCAAGGGGGTCTAGAACCCCTATAGACGGACGTATAACCACATATGCGGCTCTACGAGGTTGATAACCAATAAACAATATTGTTGTGTATTACGATGCTTATTAACTCGACAGCAGTGGCTCACGATCCGGTGCGGAGCAATCCTCAGGATTCCAATACACTATTTTTAAGATTCAACTATGATCTCTACCCAATTTTAGCGCAATTTCGAACACTTCGATTTTTTAATGGGGTGGGGGTCCAAATTTTAGCACGATACGATAACTCTACCCATGTAGATTATATCGGAGCATAGAATCGATAGGCTCCTCTCGGTTATTTCACCTATATATATATATATATATATATATATATATTATATATATTATATATACTTTATATATTTATATATATATAATATATATATAGTATATATATATATATATATATTATATATACTATAATAAGGGAGTCAGATCGGAGAACGGAACGGGGAGACCGTGGAGTCACTTTGCTGGTGGAATCGAAAACGTAAGTTGGTGGGTGAGCAGTGCGGTGCGGATGCGGTGTGGTGTGGGAGCGGGCTTGGTGCGGTGCGTGCGGTTGCGGTGCGGAAACGGAGTCGGAGGTCCGGAAGCCGGAGCCGGAGCCGGAGTCAGAGTCGGAAGCTGTTTGTAGAAAGGCGCCCTCAAAATTTGAGATCATGCGCTGATTCAATTTTTTTCGATTAAGTAATAATAAATAATATAATAATAATAATAATATAATTAATAATAATAATAATATATAATAATATAATAATAATAATATAATAATATATAATAGAGATATAAATAAAAATTAACGTGACAAATCATTACCTTATCATTAAATAACAGTGTTCCTTATCTGCTAAGGTCTGATAAGAAACAACGCTCTGTGACGCTTGGTAAGGCCCTTGAACTGTTAGAAATCACTCTATATATATATATATATTAGTGATATATATATTATATATATATATATTATATATTATATATATTATATATATTATATATATTATATTATATATATTATATATATATATATATATATTATAATATAAATCTATGGAGGGAATTAAGTATGAGACTTTAAACAATGTTACTGCTTGTCAACAGGATTTCATAATTTTTAATTTACTATTATCTACACGTTTAATTAATGGGTGAGCTTCAATATTATTACTATATAGTATATATATATTATATATTATATGAACTATATATATATATATATTATATATTTATACTATATATATATATATATATATATTATATATATATATTTATATATATTATATTATATATATATTTATATATATATATATATATATATATATAATATATTCTATATATATATATATATATTATACTTAATATATATATATTATATATATAATATTATATATATTATATATATTATATATATGTATATATATATATATATATATTATTTATTAATATATTTATATATATATATATTTAATATAAATTTTATACATAAATTGCAATTGCCCCAATTGTTTTAATTTCATTAAATTCTCACAGTTTCTTCATTTGAATTCACACTTCCGAGTTAAAAGTCCTCATTCGTTGGAAGATGTTTCACTCGCTCATCATATTATTGTTCCTTTTGCGCTTGCCTTTGTCAACACAGCAATATAAGAGAGGCGAGTTTTAGAAGGGATTTATTTTCTTTATTGCCTTTTCTGGTAATAGAACTAATTCTAATAGCGGAAAATTATATCTATTGTCTATTACTATTTTTACGTGTTTTTAAGTTCATAGTCATGTTTTATTCTGTTCCGTAATTTAAAAGTATGTATAAATAATTGTTTACTGCTATTTTTGGAAAATAATAGAACTACTACAAATAATATAATAATAATAATAATAATAATAATAATAATAATTAATAATAATAATAATATAATGAATTGTTAACATAATAATATAATAATAATAATAATGATAATAATACAGACAGATCATAATTAAATATTATTAATAATAATAATAAATAATATCATATATTAATATCCATGATAATATATATAGTAATCTGAATAATATGATAAGTATATACGGATATAAAATTCTATATATATAGTTGTTATTACTGGATAATATATATGAGATATATATCACTATATATTATATCTATAGTTGATCATATCATATTATATATTATTCTTATATATTATATAGGTTCCGGCTAGGTATTGGTGGCATTATATATATATATATTTATATTCTTATAGTTAACTAATATTATTATATATATACTAAAGTATATATAGTATTTATCTGATTAGTTTATATATATATCGTACATATAAATATTTAATATTTATATATAATTATATATATATATATATATATATAAGTATATATATATAATATAATATATATATATATATATTATAATATACTATATAATATATATAATATATATATATAGTATTATTATAGTATATATAATTATATTATACATTATAATATTAAAGAAAGAACATATAATAGAGAAGGTCAGAAGAATTAATAGCAGATTATTGGATTGAACCACCGCCATGTTGCGACTGAGGACAAAATACCCGGTGCGTTACGATTGAGCTATCCTCCCACCCAAAAAAGTTGGATTCAAGAACAATTAGTGGAGAAGGTCATTAACCGAGCTCCCTTCAAGGCGACATAACCAGGTGTCCAGCCTGTCCTATTCTTCGTTCTTTATATTTTAGAGGATTGATATAATTAGGTAATTTTGCATAATAATATATATATATATATATATATATATATATATTATATATATATATATATAATATATATATATATATATAATATTTATATATTTGGAGTATCGGTGAGTATATAGGTTTAGGTTAATTTGGTAGTATATAGTATTATAGTATATTAAGTATATATATATTTAATAACTATATACTTCTACCTATATATATATATATAGGTATTATTCTATATTTGAATCAGGAGGTTATTTAACTGTCCTATATATATAATATATATATAATATATAATATTATATATATATAGTATAGAGGATCAAATAATATGAATATATATATATATTATAATATATATATATAATAGTGAGGGTACCAGTCAATCAATAATAAATAATAATTCGGAGAAAGGCAGTTAATCCTTTACCTTCTCATTATATGTTTTTCTTTACCATCTTTACTAATTGCGATTCATTAAATGCAATATTCTACCATCTTACAATATAAAAGAACGAAGATAGGTCAGGCTGGACACACCCACCTTAAAAATATTCACGGAAGGGTTCGTCATTGCTGATAATTTTGGTTGAGTGGTGAATGTCGCCTTTGAAGGGAGCTCGGTTGCTTTAAATAATTCTCTTGAATCCAAACTTTTTGGGACTGGAGGATGGCTCATTTCGTACGCAACCGGGTATAATTGTCCTCAGTCGCAACATGGCGGTGGTTCAATCCCGGAGAAGGCAGTTAATTCTTTACTTTCTCATTATATGTTCTTTCTTTAACATCTCATATAATTGCG
>JABUQX010060460.1:0-30663 GCA_015478945.1 Trachelipus rathkii
CCCGAATGGGCGTCACTATATGACGTCATAGTGGGTTTAACGATAGGTATCTCGAAAACTAGGATAGCTACAAGAAAACTAATAACATTCGTGGAATCAGCGTAAGAAAATTGTTTCTAAAAATGAAAAAAAAAATTTTTGAAATTTTTTGGGATATTTTTTTTTTTTCTCGAAAACTACGATATCTACACAAGAAAAATAATAACATTCGTGGAATCAGCGTAAGAAATTTGTGTTCTAAAAATGGCAAAAATTTTTTTTGATTTGGGGCTATTCTTATTTTTTTTCTCACAAAACTACGATAGCTAAACAAGAAAACAAATACATTCGTGAATCAGCGTAGAAGATTAATTGTTCACAAAAATCGGCAAAAAAATTTTTGATTTTTTGGGGCTATTTTATTGCAAAAAGCTCGAAAACTACGATAGCTACAGGAAAAATAACAATCGTGGAATCAGCGTAAGAAAACTGTTCTAAAATAAAAGGAATAATTTTTTTTTTGATTTTTTTGGGCTCTTGTCGTTTCGGTCACAAAAACTACGATACGTACAGAAAACTAATAAACATTCGTACGGAAAACATCAACCGTAAGAAAATGTTCAAAACAAATGGGGAAAAAAAAAAATTTTTGAATTTATATTATGTATATGGGTCCGGTAGGTATCTCCAAAACTACGATAGCTACAAGAAAACTAATAACATTCGTGGAATCAGCGTAAGAAAATTGTTCTGAAAATGGCAAAAATTTTTTTTTGTTTTTTTGGGGCTATTTTATTTTTTTTCTCAAAAAGTACGATAGCTACAAGAAAACTAATTACAGTCGTGAAATTCAGCGTCATTGAAAAGTTGTTTCTAAAAGTGGAAAAAAAATTTGATTTTGTTTGCGATCTATTAGTTTTTCTGTTTTTACAGTTGGGTTGGGCCGGGTTGGGTAATAACATTCGCTGGAATCAAAGCGGCGAAATTGTTCTAAAAATGGCAAAAAATTTTTTTTTGATTTTTTGGGGGTATTTTATTTTTTTTCTCAAAAACTACGATAGCTACAAGAAAACTAATAACATTCGTGGAATCAGCGTAAGAAAATTGTTCTAAAAATGTAAAAAAAAATTTTTTAATTTTTTTGGGATATTTTATTTTTTTTCTCGAAAACTACGATAGCTACAAGAAAACTAATAACATTCGTGGAATCAGCGTAAGAAAATTGTTCTAAAAATGGCAAAAATTTTTTTTTGATTTTTTGGGGTTATTTTATATTTGTGTTTCTATCGAAAACTACGATCGCTACATAAGAACTAATAACATTCCGTGGAATCAGCGTAAGATAGTTGTTCTGAAAATTTTAGAAATTTTGTTTTTGGATTTTTTTGGTTATTAATTTTATTTTCTCGAAAACTACGATAGGTACAAGGAAACTATTGTTTTTCCATTTTTAAAACAAGTTTCTTACGCTGATTCCAAAAAGGTTATTATTTTTTTTGTAGCTATCGTAGTTTTCGAGAAAAAAAATAAATAACCAAAAAAATCAAAAAAATTTTTTTTCCCTTTTTAGAACAAATATCTTACGCTGATTCCACGAATGTTATTAGTTTTCTTGTAGCTATCGTAGTTTTCGAGTTTTTTGCACTTAGACCTTCGACTTATATCTCTGACCGTTCGTTCGTTTGTTTGTTGAACTAATATATAGTGTCGCCCTACGGGAATCGCAAAAGCGGCTGAACGCTTTCAAATGCCACTTTTTAGTGTATAAACTCGCTTCAACTCGATATAGTGACGTTTCAGCGGGAACTAATATTAAGAGATCTAAGTGTGATAAATTTTTATCATATATATAATATATATACTACTATATATATTATAAATATATATAATAATATATATATGGATATATATATATATAGTAATTATATATATAATTATAATATATAATATATAATAATAATATATATCATATAATATATATATACTTTAGCTTTACCGTTATTCATTCGCGCATTTATTTAATTTTTTTTTTTAATTTAGTCACCCTTAAATTCAGTTTTCTATGCAAAATAATTTTTAGAGGTACTACTAATGATTTTTTTAAAAAAAAAATTAAATAAGATGTGGAGCGAGCAACTACGATATTTACAAGAAAACTAATAACATTCGTGGCAATCAGCGTAGAAACATTGTTCTAAAAATGGCAAAAAATTTTTTTTGATTTTTTTGGGGCTATTTTCATTTTTTTTTCTCAACACAAAACTACGATAGCTAACAAGAAAACAAATAACATCGTGAATTCAGCCGTAACAGATAATTGTTCTAAAAATGGCAAAATAATTTTTTTTGATTTTTTGGGGCTATTTTAATTTTTTTTCTCACAAACTACGATAGCTACAAGAAACTAATAACATTCGTGGAATCAGCGTAATAAAATGTTTCTAAAAATGGCAAAAATTTTTTTTGATTTTATGGGGCTATTTTATTTTTTCTCGAAAACTGACGATAGCTACAAGAAAACTAATACCATTCTGGAATCAGCGTAAGAAAATGGTTCTAAAAATGGGCAAAAAAAAATTTTTTTGATTTTTGGGCTATTTTAATTTTTTTTCTCAAAAACTTAACGATAGCTACAAAGAAAACAAATCATTCCGTGAATGCAGCCGTAAGAAAATAATTCTAAAATGGCAAAAAAATTTTTTTTTGATTTTTTGGGGCTATTTTATTTTTTTTCTCAAAACTACGATAGCTAACAAGAAAACTAATAACATCGTGGATCAGCGTAGAAAATTGCGTTTCTAAAAAGTGAAAAAGAAAATTTTTTGATTTTTGGGTGGTATTTTTTTTTTTCTCAACAACTACGATAGCTACAAGAAACTAATAACATTCGTGGAATCAGCGTAAGATAATTGTTCTAAAAATAGCAAAAAAATTTTTTTGATTTTTTTGGGCTATTTTATTTTTTTTCTCAAAAACTACGATAGCTACAAGAAAACTAATAACACTCGTGGAATCAGCGTAAGATATTTGTTCTGAAAATATGAAAATTTGTTTTTGGATTTTTTTTGGTTATTTATTTTATTTTCTCGAAAACTACCATAGCTACAAGGAAACTATTGTTTTTCCATTTTTAAAACACATTTCTTACGCTGATTCCAAAAAGGTTATTATTTTTTTTGTAGCTATCGTAGTTTTCGAGAAAAAAAATAAATAATAAAAAAAAATCAAAAATTTTTTTTTTCCATTTTTAGAACAAATATCTTACGCTGATTCCACGAATGTTATTAGTTTTCTTGTAGCTATCGTAGTTTTAAAATTTTTTGCACTTAGACCTTCGACTTATATCAGTTCCCGTTGAAACGTCACTATATGGTTTGGACACGTGGTGCGAGCGTGATGACGTAGGTATTAGAGCGAAGAGCATACACACGGTCGTGAGCGTGAGCGAGGATTTAGCATGGGTCAAGCGTAGGTCGAGCGTGGGTTGAGCGTGGGTCGAGCGTGGGTTGAGCGTGGGTTGAGCGTGGGTTGAGCGTGGGTTGAGCGTGGGTTGAGCGTGGGTCGAGCGTGGGTTGAGCGTGGGTTGAGCGTGGGTTGAGCGTGGGTTGAGTGTGGGTTGAGGCGTGGGTTTGGCGTGGTCGAGCGTGGGTCGACGTGGGTTCGTAGCGTGGGTCGAGCGTGGGCTCGAGGTGACGTTGATGTTCCGCTTCGGAAGAATATAGCTAAGACATTTTGTGTTCGTTTGTTCGTCTGACCGTTCGTTCGTTCTTCGTTACCATCTATAAGTCGAAGGTCTAAGTGCAAATTCCTGCAATAATTTAAGACTTAAAATTCATTTTAGTCAAATAAGCACTTAAAATCTTATTTGTTGTGCAACACTTAGACTTTGACTTATATCCGTTCCCGTTGCGACGTCATCTATATGGGGTTGAAGTGATAGTTTATACCTTAAAAAAGGTGTTGCGCGATCAAGTTAGATCGTTTTTCGAATCCCTTCGAAACGGTCACTATAATATGGTGTCGCCTTACGGGAATCGCAAAAACGGCTGACGCTTTCAAATGCCACTTTTTAGTGTATCAACTCGCTTCAACTCGATATAGTGACGTTTCAGCGGGGAACTGGCATATAGTCAATAAGGTCTAAGTGTGAAAATCTCAAAAATCACAAAGAAAATATTTCCCCCGATAATTTTTCTGTTCAATTTTTTTTTCGGAATTTGCATTTAGACCTTCGACCTTATATTAGTCCCGAATGGGTGTCACTATAGACGTCATAAGTGGGTTTATACGATAAGGTTATCTCGAAAACTAGGTAGCTACAGAGAAAACTAATAAACATTCGTGGAATCAGTCGTAAGAAATGTGCTAAAAATGCAAAAATAAAAAAATTTGAAATTTTTTGGGATAATTTTTTTTTTTCTCGAAACTACGATAGCGTACAAGAAAACCATAACATTCGTGGAATCAGCGTAAGAAAAGTTTCTGAACATGGCAAAAAAAATTTTTTTATTTTGTTTTTTTCTATTTTATTTTTTTTCTCAACAACTACGATAGCTACAAGAAAACCAAATAACATTCGTGGAATCAACGTAAGAAAATTGTTCTAAAATGGCAAATAATTTTTTTGAACTTTTTTTGGGGCTATTTTATTTTTTTCATCGAAACAACTACCGATAAGGCTACAAGAAAACTAATAACATTCGTGGAATAAGCGTAAGAAAATTGTTCTAAAAATTGGCAAAAAAATTTTTTGTTTTTGGGGCTATTTGTACTTTTTTTTCTCAAGACTACGATAGGACAAGAAAACTAAATAACAATTCGTGAATCAACGTAAGAAAATTGTTCAAAAAAATGGAAAAAAAATTTTTGTCTTTTTTTGAATATTTTATCTTTTTATTTCTCAGAAAACTAACGATACGCTACAAGAAAAACTAACTAACATTCGTGGACCATCAGCGTAAGAAAATTCGTTCTGAAACAATCGGCCAAAAAAAATTTTTTTTGGTTTTTTGGGGCTTATTTTAATTTTTTTTCTCAAAAAGTACGATAGCTACAAGAAATAATAACATTCGTGGAATCAGCGTATGAAATTTGTTTGAAAATGGAAAAAAATAATTTTTGATTTTTTTTTGGATATTTTATTTTTTTTTTCGAAAACTACGATAGCTACACGGAGAAACTAACTAACATTCGTAAAATCAGCGGTAAGAAAATTGTTTCTAAAACATGGCAAAAAAAAATTTTTTGATTTTTTGGGGGTATATTTTACTAGTTGGTCAAACATTGCCTTTTTGCACCGCACCTCACATCATGCTTACAATCAGCGTAAGAGAAATTGTTCTAAAAATGGTAAAAAAACAATTTTCTTAAAATTTTTTGGGATATTTAATTTTTTTTCTCGAAAACTACGATAGCTACAAGAAAACTGATAACATCGTGGAATCAGCGTAAGAAAATAGTTCTAAAAAATGGCAAAAAAAATTTTTTTTTGATTTTTTTGGGGTTATTTTAATTTTTTTTCTCAAAAACTACAATAGCTACAAGAAAACTAATACCATTCGTGGAATCAGCGTAAGAGAAGTTTGTTCTGAAATATGAAAAATTTCTTTTGATTTTTTTTGGTTATAATTTTATTTTTCTCGAACTAACGATAGGTTACAAGAGGAAACTATTGTTTTTTCCATTTTTATAAAACAAGTTTCTTACGCTGATTCCAAAAAAGGTTATTATTTTTTTGTAGCTATCTAGTTTTCGAGAAAAAAAATAAATAACCAAAAAAATCAAAAAATTTTTTTCCCTTTTTAGAACAAATATCTTACGCTGATTCCACGAGATGTTATTATTTTCCCCTTCGTAGCTCATCGTAGTTTTCGAGTTTTTTGCTAACTTAGACCTTCGACTTATACTCAGACCTTCGTTCGTTTGTTTGTTGAACTAATATATAGTGTCGGCCCCTACGGGAATTCGCCAAAAGCGGCTGAGGCGCTTTCAAAATGCCACTTTTTTTAGTGTATAAACTCGCCGCTTCAACTCGATAATAGTGACGTTTCAAACGGGAACTAAATGTCAAAGGCCTAAGTGTGAAAAATCTATATTATAAATATATATATATATATTATATATATATATATTATATTATATTATATATATATAAAGATATATATAAATTAGTGATATATATAATATATATAATATATATATATATATATAATACTATATATATATATATAGACCATATATATATTATAATAATATACACATATATATATACAGATATATGTTATATTATAATAATAGAATATCTTATTTAGACACTTTAGCTTAATCCCGTTACTTCATTCGATCATTTATTTAATTTTTTTTTTAATTTAGTCACCCTTCAATTCAGTTTTCTATGTAATTAAATTTTAGAGGAAACTAAAGTAAATGATTTTTAAAAAAAATTAAATAAATTAAGTACCATATATAATGTACAATTGCGTACAATGAGTGCGGATTAACATCGTGAACTCAGCGTAAGAAATTGTTCTAATAAATAGGCAAAAAAAATTTTTTTGATTTTTTTGGTTGGTTTTTATTTTTTTTCTCGAAAACTACGATAGCTAAAAGAAAACTATAACATTCGTCGAATCAGCGTAAGAAATAGTTCTAAAATGCCAAGAAATTAATTCTTTTGAATATTTTGGGGGTATTTTATTTTTTTTCTCAAAAAACTACGATAGCTAAAAGAAAACTATAAAATTTCGTAGGAATCAGGTAAAGAGAAAAATTGTTCTAAAAAATGTAAAAAATATTTTTTTTAATTTTTTTGGGATTTTTTATTTTTTTTCTCGAAAAATACGATAGCTACAAGAAAACTAATAACATTCGTGGCATCAGCGTAAGAAAGAATTGTCTAAAAATGGCAAAAAAATTTTTTTGATTTTTTGGGGTTTATTTTATTTTTTTCTCTCGAAAACTACGATAGCTACAAGAAAACTAATACATGTCGTGGAAATCAGCGTAACGAAAATTGTTCTGAAAATATGAAAATTTGTTTTTGGATTTTTTTGGTATTTAATTTTATTTTCTCGTAAACTACGATTAGCTACAGGGAGAACTATTGTTCTCCATTTTCAAAACAAATTTCTTTACGCTGATTCCAAAAGGTTTATTAATTTTTTTGTAGCTTATCGTAGTTTTCGAAGAAAAAAAATAAAACAACCAAGAAAAGAATCAAAAAAATTTTTTTTCCATTTTAGAACAAATATCTTACGCTGATTCCACGAATGTTATTAGTTTTTTGTGGCTATCGTAGTTTTCGAGTTTTTGCACTTAGACACCTTCGACTTATATCTCTGACCGTTCGTTCGTTTGTTTGTTTGTTGAACTAATATATAGTGTCGCCTTACGGGAACCGCAAAAGCGGCTGAACGCTGTCGAGTACCATTTTGTTAAGCCCTTCAACTCGATATAGTGACGTTTCAACGGGAACTAATATGTCAAAGGTCTAAGTGTGAAAATCTAAAAAATCACAAAGAAAATATTTCCCCCGATAATTTTCTGTTCAATTTTTTTTTCGGAAAATTTGGCACTTAGGACTTGCGACTTAATATTTAAAGTCACGAATGGCGTCACTATAAATGACGTCAAGGGGGTTTAAACGATAGGTTCTCGAAAATATGGGTGTTTTCATCAAGTTAACTCCAGGGCACATCGTGGTATCATCGTACCGGAAAATTGCTTCTACAAAAATGGCAAAAAAAATTTTGATTTTTTGCCGGGCTATTTTTATTCTTTGTTTCTCAAAAACTACGATACGGGACACTCGATAGAAAACTAAATAACTTCGTGGAATCAACGTAAGAAAATTGTTCCTAAAAATGGAAAAAAAAATTTTGAATTTTTTTGGGATATATTTTATTTTTTTCTCGAAAACTACGATAGACTACAAGAAAAGCTAATAACATTCGTGGGGAATCAGCGTAAGAAAATTGTTCCGTAATTGGCAAAACATGTTTTTTGGTTTTTTGGGGGCTATTTGTATTTTTTTTCTCAAAAACTACGATAGGTACAAGAAAACTAATTAACATTCGTGAATCAACGCTAGAAAATTGTTCAAAATGGAAAACAAATAATTTTTTGCATTTTTTTGGATATTTATTTTTTCTCTCGAAAACTACGATAGCTACAAGAAAACAAACATGTCGGTGTCTAAAGAAAATTGTTCTGAAAATGGCAAAAAAAAATTTTTGGTTTTTTTTTTAATATTATATTTTTTTTCTCAAAAACTACGTTAGACAAGAAAACTAATTACATTCGTGGAACAAGCGTAAGAAAATTGTCTAAAAATGGCAAATCGAAATTTTTTTTTGAATTTCATTTGGGCTATTTTATTTTTTTCTCAAAAACCTCCGATAGCTAACAATAGAAACATAATAACATTCGTGACAGCGTAACAAAATGTTCTAAAAGAAAAAAAAATTTTTTTTTTTTTTTTTGGATATTTTATTTTTTTCTCGAAAACTACGAATAGCAACAAGAAAACTAATAACATTCGTGGAAATCAGCGTAAGCATAATTGTTCGGAAACTGGCAAAAATTTTCTTTTGATCTTTTTGGGGTATCTTTTATTTTTTTTTCTCCGAAACTACGCATAGCTCACAAGGAAACTAATTTTTTCCATTTTTAAAACAAATTTCTTACGCTGATTCCAAAAAGGTTATTATTTTTTTTGTAGCTATCGTAGTTATTCGAGAAAAAATAATAGAATAACCAAAATAACAAAAAAATTTTTTTTTCCATTTTAGAACAAATATCTTACGCTGATTCCTCGAATGTTATTAGTTTTCTTGTCAACGCTATCCGTAGTTTTCGAGTTTTCTCTTGCACCTTACTACCTTTCGACTTATATAGTTCATGTTTGTTAGTTCGTTTTGTTCGATTCGAGAAGCCGTTCGTCTCGTTTGTTTGTTGAAGCTATAAGTCGAAGGTCTACAGTGCAAATCCGAAAAATATTTCGACCTATAAAATTTTTTGGAAAAAACTTAATTCTCTGTGATTTTTTAGATTTTCACACTTAGACCTTTGACTTATATCAATTCCCGTTGATACGTCACTATATTGGGCGTTGAAGTCGATAGTTTATACCTTAGAAAGGGTTGCGCGATCAAGTTTAGATCGTTTTTTTTCGGATCTCCCTCAAATTGTCATCTATAGCTATAGTGCTCTCGCCTTACGGAATTCGCACAAACCCGGCTTCAATGCTTTCAATACCATTTTCTTAAAGCTCAGGACTGATCCGTTTGTAAACCGATTAGACATCATAATGAACGCCCGTTCGGCAGAACTAATATAAGGCGAAGGTTCTACAGTGCTAAAAATCTGAAACAAATCACAAAGAGAAATATTTCCACCGAATAATTTTCTGATTCAAGTTTTTTTTCGGAATTTGCACTTATGACCTTCGCTTATATAGTGCCCCGATGAAGGCGTCACTATATGACGTCATAGTGGGTTGAACGATAGGTATCTCGAAAACTAGATAGCGTAACTATTAGAAAGGGCGTAATAACATTCGTCGGAATACAGCGAAGATAATTGTTGCTAGGAAAAATGGAAAAAAAAATTTTATTTTTTTTATATTTTAATTTTTTTTCTCGAAAAAACTAGATAGCGTACACAGAAAACTAATAACACTCGTGGAATCAGCGTAAGAAAAATTGTTCTAAAAATGGCAAAAAAAATCTTTCTTGATTTTTTGGGGATATTTTATTTTTTCTTTCTCGAAAACACGAATACGCTCAAGAGAAACTAATACACATTTCGTGGACATCAGCGTAACAAAATTGTTCCAAAAACTTTTCAAAAAAAAATTTTTTGAAATTTTTGGGATATTTACTTTTTTTCCTCCCTCAAAACTACGATACGCTACAAAGAAAACAAATAACATTCGTGTAATCAGCGTAAGAAAATTGTTCTAAAAATGGCAAAAAATTATTTTTGATTTTTTGGGTCTGTTATTTATTTTTATTTCTCGAAAACTACGATGCTACAGAGAAAAGCTAGTAACATTCGTCGAATCAGCGTAAGAAAATTGTTCTAAAATGGCAAAAAATTTTTTTGATTTTTGGCGGCTATTTTAATTTTTTTCTCCCACAAAACTACGAACGGTCACAAGAAACTACACACACATTCGTGAATCAACGTAAGAAATTGTTCAACGAAAAATGGAAAAAAAAAAATTTGAAATTTTTTTTGATATTTTTATGTTTTTTTTCTCGAAAACTACGATAGGTAAAAGAAAACTAATAACATTCGTGGAATCAGCGTAGGAAAATTGTTTCTGAAAATGGCAAAAAAAATTTTTGTTTTTTTGGGGCTATTTTAATTTTTTTTCTCAAAAAGTACGATAGCTACAAGAAAACTAATACCATTCGTGGAATCAGCGTATGAAAATTGTCTAAAAATGGAAAAAATAATTTTTGATTTTTTTTTTGGATTATTTTATTTATTTTTCTCGAAAACTACGATAGCTACAAGATAAACTAATAACATTCCGTGGAATCAGGCGTAAGAAAATGTGTTCTATAAGGTGGCAAAAATTTTTTTGCATTTTTTGGATTTATTTATTTTTTTTTCAAAAAACTACGAAT
This sequence comes from Trachelipus rathkii, assembly GCA_015478945.1. Classification (NCBI taxonomy): domain Eukaryota; kingdom Metazoa; phylum Arthropoda; class Malacostraca; order Isopoda; family Trachelipodidae; genus Trachelipus; species Trachelipus rathkii. The sequence continues at coordinate 10,614 of JABUQX010060460.1, forward strand.
ACGCTAACAAGAAACTAATAACATCGTGAATCCAGCGTAAGAAAGATTGTTCTAAAATGTAAAAAAATTTTTTTTAATTTTTGGGATATTTATTCTTTTTCTCGAAAACTAGATAGCTCAAGAAAAGCTAATAACATTTCGTGGGATCAGCCGTAGAGAAAAGTTGTCTACTAAAATGGCAAAAATTTTTTTATTTTTTGGGGTTTATTTTATTTTTTTTCTCGCGAAAACTACGATAGCTACAAGAAAACACTAAACATTCGTGAATTCAGCGTATAAGAAAATTGTTCTGAAAATATGAAAATTTGTTTTTGGATTTTTTTGGTTAATTTATTTATTTTCTCGAAAAACAACGAATAGCTCCAGGGAACTATGTTTTCTCCCATTTTTAAAACAAATTTCTTACGCTGCTGATTCCAAAAAGGTTATTATTTTTTTGTAGCTATCGTAGTTATCAAGAAAAAAAAATAAACAACCAAAAAAATCAAAAATTTTTTTTTTTCCATTTGTTAGAAACAAGATATCTACGCTGAATTCCACGAAGTTATTAATTTTCTTGTGGTTATCGGTAGTTCAGTTTTTTGCACTTCAGACGCTTTCGACTTATATTCTGACCGTTCGTTGTTTTGTTTGTTGGACTAATAATAATAGTGTCGCCACGGGAATGCAAAGCGGCTGAACGCTTTCAAATGCCACTTTTTAGTGTATAAACTCGCTTCAACTCGATATATGACGTCTCAACGGGAACTGATATATGTCAAAGGTCTAAGTGTGAAAAGCTTATATATATATATATATATATATACTATATATATATATATATATATAATATATATAGTATATAATATATATATATATATATATATATATATATAATATATATATATATATATATAATATTTATATATATATATATATATATATAATATAGGTTTTATGCGGTAAGAAGCTGACATCATGTAACTAGAGAACAACAGCACCGACAGTAAGGCATACACATTGTTGCATATGCATGGCACAGAAAAAAAAGACTTTGACCGCAAAAAAATAGGGCGCCAGAGTGTTAGGGGTGTTTAAAACTAACGAATACCCACGGGTAGACCACCCCGATGTCAGGAGTCGGGGTCTCATCGCCTTCTAGTTGGACTACGCGGGGGGACTAACCCCCTCCGGGGATGGTCCTCCCGGAAACCCCCGCTCTTTCGGTCTTTGGTTCGCGGGGTTTCCTTCCGACCATCCCCTCCGGGTATGAAACGTCCCCCCCTTTGTCCCCCATCGGCTCGAGCCCCCAAAAAAAGGTAAAAATTTTTTTTAGGGGCTCGAGCTGAGCCCCCTATATGGCCATGATATATATATATATATATATATATATATATATATATATATCACTATATATATATCTTTATTTTTTATTTTTATATAATATATAATATATAGTATATATATCATATATATATATATATAATATAATATATAATATATATATAGTAATATATATATAATATAATATATTATATTATATATATCAGTAGTATATATTATATATAATATATTATATATATATATATTTATAATATATATTTTATATATATTATATATATAATATATAATATGATATTATAATATTAATAATATCTATATCCATATATATATATATATAACTAGTATATATATATATATATATAATATTATATATATAGTATATCTATATTAACACTTTAGCTTTACCGTTATTCATTCGATCATTTATTTAATTTTTTTTTTAATTTAGTCACCCTTCAATTCAGTTTTCTATGTTAATTAATTTTTAAAGGTAACTAAACTAAATGATTTTTTTAAAAAAAATTAAATAAATAATATCTACGATAAAAACTACGATAGCTACAAGAAAACTAATAACTTTCGTGAAATCAGCGTAAGAAAATTGTTTTCTAAAAATGGCAAAAAATTTTTTTTTATTTTTTGGGGCTATTTTTAATTTTTTTTTTCTCGAAAACTACGATAGCTATAAGAAAACTAATAACATTCGTGGAATCAGCGAAAGAAAAATTATTCCTAAAAAACTGGCAAAAAAATTTTTTCTGATTTTTGGGGTAATTTTATTTGTTTTCTCAAAACGAACGAGAGCTACAAGAAAACTAATAACATTCGTGAAATCAGCGAAGAATTTTTGTTCAGAAAATGTAAAAAAAATTTTTTTAATTTTTTTGGGATATTTTATTTTTTTCTTCGAAAACGTACGATAGCTACAACGAAAACTAATAACATTCGTGGAATAAGCGTAAGAAAATTGTTCTAAAAATGGCCAAAAATTTTTTTTGATTTTTTGGGTTTAATTTTATTATTTTTTTCTCGAAAACTACGATAGCTAACAAGAAAACTAATACATTCGCTGGAATCAGCGTAAGAAATTGTTCCTGAAAATATGAACTTTGTTTTTGGATATTTTTTGGTTATGTTATTTTATTTTCTCGGAAAACTACGATAGCTTACAGGGAACTATTTGTTTCTCCATTACTAAAAACAAATTTCTTACGCTGATTCAAAAAAGGTTATTATTTTTTTGTAGCTATCGTAGTTTTCCGAGAAAAAAGAAATAAACAATCCAAAAAAATCAAAAAGAATTTTTTTTCGCATTTTAGAAGAAATATCACTTACTTTAGCGCTGATTCACGAATGTTATTAGTTTTCTTGTGGCTATCGTAGTTTTCGAGTTTTTTGCACTTAGACCTTCGACTTATAATAGTGTTTTGTGTTCGTTTGTTCGTCTGACCGTTCGTTCGTTTGTTTGTTGAAACTAATATAAGTTGATGGTCTAAGTGCAAATTCCGAAAAAAATTTCGACTTAAAATTTTTTTGGGAAATTTAGATTTTCTCGTGATTTTTTTTAGATTTTCCACCACTTAGAATTTGACTTATATATCAGTTTCCGTTGCGACGTCACTATACTGGGGTTGAAGTGAATAGTTTACATACGCTTAAACAGGTGGTTGCGGCGATCAGTTGATCGTTTTTTCGAATCCCCTTCGAAACGTCACTATAGTATAGTGTCGACCTTAAGGGAATCCCGCAAAAGCGGCTCAACGCATTTCAGATGCCACTTTTTAGTGTATGCAACTCGCTTCAACCTCGATATAGTGACCGTTTCAAGGAACTGAGTAGATAGAGTCAAAAGGTCTAAGTGTGAAAAATCTCTATAAAAATCAGCAAGAAGAATATTTCCCCGCGATAATTTTCTGTTCAATTTTTTTTCGGAATTTGCACTTAGACCTTCGACTTATATTAGTCCCGAATGGGCGTCACTATATGACGTCATAGTGGGTTTAACGATAGGTATCTCGAAAACTAGGATAGCTACAAGAAAACTAATAACATTCGTGGAATCAGCGTAAGAAAATTGTTCTAAAAATGAAAAAAAAAAATTTTGAAATTTTTTGGGATATTTTTTTTTTCTCGAAAACTACGATAGCTACAAGAAAACTAATAACATTCGTGGAATCAGCGTAAGAAAATTGTTCTAAAAATGGCAAAAAAATTTTTTTTTGATTTTTTGGGGCTATTTTATTTTTTTTCTCAAAAACCGAGAGGGTGATTTTAGATTTTTCTTATTTGTGGTATACTAATGAGTTTCGGGTAACATTTCCCGGAGACCCCCGTCTTAACACTAACATTCATGATGTTTCTTCCATCAGAGGTTACAAGGACAATATTTCTCGAAATCAAAAGAGAAGATGACCACGATCCAAAGGTCCAACACAGCTATCACCACAGCACGAGACCAAAAACTAATAACATTCGTGGAATCAGCGTAAGATATTTGTTCTAAAAAGGGAAAAAAAATTTTTTTGATTTTTTTGGTTATTTATTTTTTTTTGTCGAAAACTACGATAGCTACAAAAAAAATAATAACCTTTTTGGAATCAGCGTAAGAAATTTGTTTTAAAAAATAGGAAAAACAATAGTTCTTGTACCTATCGGTAGTAATTTAGAAAAAAAAATTTGTCTAAAAAATCAAAAAACAAATTTTCATATTTTCAGAACAACTATCTTACGCTGGATTTCAGAGTGATTAGTTTTCTTGTATCTGCTATCGTAGTTTTCCGAGAAAAAAAAAAATAAATAGCCCAAAAAATCAAAAAAAATGTTTTTTTGCAATTTTAGAACAATTTTCTACGCTGATTTCACATTATTTTTTTTTCTAACGAATTTTTAAAAATTCCCACAAGGTAACGTTCCTTTTAGTGCGATTTTATTATGCGTTTTGGCAACAAATTTGATCTTCTTGTTCCCTTTACTTACAAAGAATTTAGTATATAGATTATAATTATTATTATTTATATTATTATTATTATATTAATTTTTATTAATTTATTATATTATTATTTATTATTATTATATTATATTAATATTATTATTATAATTTTCATTATTATGTATTATATTATCTATATTGATATATTATATTATTATTATTAAAATATTAAAAAAATATATTAACTATTATTATTTATTATATTATTATTATTTTATTAATATTATTATTATTATTATTATTGTTATTATCTTACTTATTTAATTATTATTATTATTATTAATTTTATTTTATATTATTATTAATTATTATTATATATTATTATTATTAATGATTAATTATTATTATTATTAATTATTATTATTATATTATATTATCATTATTATAAATTATTAATTATTATTATTATTATTATTATTATTATTATTATTATTATTATTATTATTATTATATTATTATTATTATTATTATTATTATTATTATTAATTATTATTATTATTATAACTCATTTGTTTTTTTTTATCTTTTGCATATAAAAGGGAGTCAAATTGTTATATATTTTATCATTAGGAAGCGTGGCTTCGCCGCGAATGTGCGTATACACCCTGAAGATCAGTGTCTGATAATTTATTTTATTTTATTTCATTATTCCTAATTATTATTTATTTTGAAGAAAATACTACTTTCTGACCTTAGTACTTTTTTCACAGCCGAATTCGACGACGAAAAACTCGAAACGAAAATGACTGTAAAAAATCTGCAAGATCTACCAATAAACGTCATTTTTGAAACGTCATCCTTTCAAGATATTTACGACGTTTCTGATTCCAAAATATTCGAGGTGATTTGTGAAATAATTTCGAATCGTTTCATCGAAAAACATGGGTCGAAGGAATTAAATTTCAACCTGTTATTTCCGCTATTTGATTCGGACGACGAGGCAAAAACCTCGGCGATCATTCTAAGTTTTCTTAAAAATGCAAAGCAAAATACCTACACGGCGACTGAATCAATAACACTGACATTGACCAAGTATATGGTCGCATCAGACAGTTCAGCCGATGGTGTTTCCGTAGCCGCTAAAACCGCTGAAGTTATTAGGACAATGAGTACGAAGTACAAAAGCTTAAAATCTTTGGCTATGTATTTAGATCAGTATGAAACCTTCATAAAATTGACGGATTCAATGAAGGAAAAACCACATCAACCTTTATTTGGTATCAAGAAACTAGAAATTGTTAATACGGGTACTAACCTTCTCACTGACGACGAATTTCTTGGATTAATGAAAAATATTTCGATCTTATTTCCAAACCTAATCACACTAAAATTATTATGCGTTTGTCGCAATGGGGTGATAAGAGAGAACACGACCGAAATGATTATGAGCGAAGACTCTCCCCTTCTTTTAAGCAAATCAGGGAACGCTTTGATTAGCGAATCCGACATCGAATTCTTAAAAATGTCGTCAAAAGCTGTCGAAATTGATTTTTCGAGTAAATTGCCGAAACTTCTTATTCCTTCGTTTAAAAAATTAACTACATTAATTGTGGATCACAACAACATCGAGGAAATTATGGAAATCTCATCGTTGTTTAACTTACAAAAAATTGGAGTTCGTTTAAACCATATACACCCACCTTCCGTTGTGAGAAGCGATCGTGTAAGACTACTGGCTGCAAAAACTGGGGTGAAGACATTAGAATTGATTTCCAGTTTCTCAGCGGAAGAAGAAATTTTTCCCAACTACGGTTTCAATATATGGATAAATAAATTTCGCGAATGCTATAATTGTTCTAGCCAAAAATTGGCTAATTTAGTCGTAGTGGTTGAAATCGAAAACCGAAGAATAATTGAATGGGAAATCAGTGAGGCTTCATCGCCAGTCAAAAACCACGTTAAATTATCGATGGGAAAGGAATTAGAAGAAGAAGAAGCAATAGGAGATGAAAATTATAGAAAATTGAAAACGTTACATAGAATGTTGGAAACTAGTTTTTTGAGACTCCTTTCTAAAGATCATGAAAGAAACGAAATAAAAATACCATTTTGTCTCGCGTGCAGAGGAATTTTTGCGGTTATGAATCACTTTAAGAGCTTGACTTACCAACCGATTTTACAAACATGTCATTTGCACTGCGGTAAATTATGGCGAGCTGGAATGGAAAAGAAAATAATTGATTCTTGGGATACAAAATTTTTTAGAAACCGATTGCAAAGGAGTATTAGAAACGTCGATGGTTCCTTGGAATTGAATTTGCGAAACGTTTGTCAATTTAACGCAATGCTTCAAAAAAACGAATGTATGGATACCCTTTCTCCATTCCGATTCCCAAATGTTCGTATCTTGAGAATATCATACGAAAAAGAGAAAATTTTTGATTCAAAAACTAAATGTGGGACACTGAATAAAAAATTCGTCGAAGCCTTTCCGAATCTGACTGATTTGGAAATCAGAAAAAACGTAATATATTCAGGCTCGTATCTGCAAGAAAGTATTTATAACAGTGATATAATAGGAAGTTACGTAAATAAAACGGTTCTTAAAAATTTGGTAGAATTGAAGATCGATTTTTCTGATCTTTTATATTATATTTGTAGTGTCTCTCCAAATCTAGAAAAAGTCGTCATATTTTTCCATTGGGAACATATCGATCTTTGCGAAATTCATAAACTTTTGAATATCACTGGCTCTTTGAAAATCTCCGAAGAGTTATATTGTTTTATATTCCATCGAATGATGGATTTTCCATGATCATCAGTCATAGTCACCGTAATTTTTTTGAACAGCTGGTCAATATTTCTTTCGTAAGTGCGTTTATAGTTACCTATAAAGTACTTGAACATTTTTTGTTTATCTGCTAAGAAGTTATCAAAATTAAACTCTACTCCTCTTTTCAAAGAGCCAGTGATATTCAAAAGTTTATGAATTTCGCAAAGATCGATATGTTCCCAATGGAAAAATATGACGACTTTTTCTAGATTTGGAGAGACACTACAAATATAATATAAAAGATCAGAAAAATCGATCTTCAATTCTACCAAATTTTTAAGAACCGTTTTATTTACGTAACTTCCTATTATATCACTGTTATAAATACTTTCTTGCAGATACGAGCCTGAATATATTACGTTTTTTCTGATTTCCAAATCAGTCAGATTCGGAAAGGCTTCGACGAATTTTTTATTCAGTGTCCCACATTTAGTTTTTGAATCAAAAATTTTCTCTTTTTCGTATGATATTCTCAAGATACGAACATTTGGGAATCGGAATGGAGAAAGGGTATCCATACATTCGTTTTTTTGAAGCATTGCGTTAAATTGACAAACGTTTCGCAAATTCAATTCCAAGGAACCATCGACGTTTCTAATACTCCTTTGCAATCGGTTTCTAAAAAATTTTGTATCCCAAGAATCAATTATTTTCTTTTCCATTCCAGCTCGCCATAATTTACCGCCGTGCAAATGACATGTTTGTAAAATCGGTTGGTAAGTCAAGCTCTTAAAGTGATTCATAACCGCAAAAATTCCTCTGCACGCGAGACAAAATGGTATTTTTATTTCGTTTCTTTCATGATCTTTAGAAAGGAGTCTCAAAAAACTAGTTTCCAACATTCTATGTAACGTTTTCAATTTTCTATAATTTTCATCTCCTATTGCTTCTTCTTCTTCTAATTCCTTTCCCATCGATAATTTAACGTGGTTTTTGACTGGCGATGAAGCCTCACTGATTTCCCATTCAATTATTCTTCGGTTTTCGATTTCAACCACTACGACTAAATTAGCCAATTTTTGGCTAGAACAATTATAGCATTCGCGAAATTTATTTATCCATATATTGAAACCGTAGTTGGGAAAAATTTCTTCTTCCGCTGAGAAACTGGAAATCAATTCTAATGTCTTCACCCCAGTTTTTGCAGCCAGTAGTCTTACACGATCGCTTCTCACAACGGAAGGTGGGTGTATATGGTTTAAACGAACTCCAATTTTTTGTAAGTTAAACAACGATGAGATTTCCATAATTTCCTCGATGTTGTTGTGATCCACAATTAATGTAGTTAATTTTTTAAACGAAGGAATAAGAAGTTTCGGCAATTTACTCGAAAAATCAATTTCGACAGCTTTTGACGACATTTTTAAGAATTCGATGTCGGATTCGCTAATCAAAGCGTTCCCTGATTTGCTTAAAAGAAGGGGAGAGTCTTCGCTCATAATCATTTCGGTCGTGTTCTCTCTTATCACCCCATTGCGACAAACGCATAATAATTTTAGTGTGATTAGGTTTGGAAATAAGATCGAAATATTTTTCATTAATCCAAGAAATTCGTCGTCAGTGAGAAGGTTAGTACCCGTATTAACAATTTCTAGTTTCTTGATACCAAATAAAGGTTGATGTGGTTTTTCCTTCATTGAATCCGTCAATTTTATGAAGGTTTCATACTGATCTAAATACATAGCCAAAGATTTTAAGCTTTTGTACTTCGTACTCATTGTCCTAATAACTTCAGCGGTTTTAGCGGCTACGGAAACACCATCGGCTGAACTGTCTGATGCGACCATATACTTGGTCAATGTCAGTGTTATTGATTCAGTCGCCGTGTAGGTATTTTGCTTTGCATTTTTAAGAAAACTTAGAATGATCGCCGAGGTTTTTGCCTCGTCGTCCGAATCAAATAGCGGAAATAACAGGTTGAAATTTAATTCCTTCGACCCATGTTTTTCGATGAAACGATTCGTAATTATATCACAGATCACCCCGAATATTTTTGAATCAGAAACGTCGTAAAAATCTTGAAAGGATGACGTTTCAAAAATGACGTTCATTGATAGATCTTGCAGATTTTTTACAGTCATTTTCGTTTCGAGTTTTTCGTCGTCGAATTCGGCTGTGAAAAAAGTACTAAGGTCAGAAAGTAGTATTTTCTTCAAAATAAATAATAATTAGGAATAAATGAAATAATAAAAATAAAATTATCAGACACTTGAATCTCATGGTGTTATAGCGCACATTCGCGCGAAGCACGCTTCCCTAATGAAAAATATATAACAATTGACTCCCTTTTTATATGCAAAAGATAAAAAAACAAAATGATACTAAAAAAAAAAAAATAATAAAAAAAAAAAAAAAAAAAAAAAAAAATAATAAAAAAAAAAAAAATAATAATATAATAATAATAATGATAATAATAATAAATAATATAATAATAATAATGATAATAAATAAATAATAATAATAAAATGAATAATAATAATAATATTAATAAAATAATAAATAATATAAAATAATAATAATAGATAATAATAATAATAAAAATAATAATAATAATATAATAAATAAAATAACAATAATTAATAATAAAATAATAAAATAAAATAAATAATAATAATAATAATTAGTTAATAAATTATAATAATAATAAATAATAATAATAATAATATAATAATAATAATAATAATAATGATAAAATAATAAATAATTAAAATAATAAATAATAATATATAATAAATAATAATAATAACTAATAATAATAATATAATAAAAATAATAATAATAATAATAATATCTATTATACTAAATTCTTTGTAAGTAAAGGAACAAGAAGATAAAATTTGTGACAAAAAGCATAATAAAATCGCACTAAAGGAACGTTACCTTGTGAATTTAAAAATTCTAGAAAAAAAAATAAGGTGAATCAGTAAGAAAATTGTTCTAAAAATGCAAAAAAAAATTTTGTTTTTGGCTATTTTATTTTTTGTTCTCGAACAATACGATATGTACAAAAAAACTAATAACACTCGTGAAATCAGCGTAATTAATAAAGGAAATAATTATGAAAATTTGTTTTGGATTTTTTGGGGTATATTTTAATTTCTCGAAAACTTACGATAAGGTACAGAGGAAACTATTTTTTCCATTTTTTAACATACTTTTCTTACGCTGATCCCAAAAAGGTTATTATTTTTTGTAGCTCTAATAAATCCGGACAAAAAAAATAAATAACCAAAAAAATCCAAAAAAATTTTTTCCCTTTTTAGAACAAAAATTTTTACGCTGATTCCACGAATTTATTAGTTTTCAGTGTCCTCGTCTTGGAATACTGTGATTCATCGGTTTTCTCTTGATTCGAAATTCATATTTTCCTGTAAACCCTCTGATGAAAATACATTCAATGAATTTTAGTGTTAAGACGGGGTCTCCGAAAATTTACCCGAAACTCATTATAATACACAAATAAAAAATCTAAATCACCCTCCTCGTTTGAGAAAAAAAATAAATAGCCCCAAAAAATCAAAAAAAAATTTTTTTGGGCCATTTTTAGAACAATTTCTTACGCTGATCCACGAATGTATAGTTTTCTTGTATGTCATCGTATTTTTCGAAAAAAAAAAAATATCCCAAAAAAATTCAAAATTTTTTTTTTCATTAGAACAATTTTCTACCTGATCCACAATTTATTATTTTCTTGTCAGCATCCTATTTTTTCGAAGATAACCTATTCGTTTAACCAAATCTATGAAAACGGCCCCTCCATAATTAATAGTTGACGCCCATTCGGACTTATATAAGTCCGAAGGTCTAATGCAAATTCCGAAAAAACATTGAAACCAGAAAATATCGGGGAAATATTTTCTTGTGATTAGAGATTTTCAACACTTAGACCTTTGACTATATCAGTTCCACTTGAAACGTTCACTTAACGAGGGTAAAGCGAGTTGGATACAACTAAAAAAGTGGCATTTGAAAGCGTTGAGCCGCTCTTTTGCGTTTCCCGTAAGGCGACACTATACCCAATAGTGACTTCGAAGATTTCGAAAACGATCTAACTTGATCGCGCAACACCTTTTAAAGTATAAACTATCACTTCAACCCATATAGTGACGTCTCAACGGGAAACTGATATAAGTCAAAGGCCTAAGTGTGAAAATCTAAAAAAACCAGAGAAATATAATTTACCAAAAATTTTAAGTCAATTATTTTTCGGATGTGCACTTAGACCTTCGACTTATATAGTTTGTTTGGTGTTCGTTTGTTCGTTCATACGAACACACGAAAACACTCAAAATCAAATAACTAAATAATTCATAGGTCTAAATCATAAAAACTCGAAACTACGACTAGCCACTAAGAAAAACAAATACATTCGTGGAATCAACGTAAGATAATTGTTCTAAATAATGGAAAAAAAATTTTTTTGATTTTTTGGTTGTTTATTTTTTTCTCGAAAACACATAGCTACAAAACAAAATAATAACCTTTTTGGAATCAGCGTAAGAATATTTTTAAAAATGGATAACAAAGTTTACCTTTAAATGAATGTTTCGAAAATAAAATAAAATTAACGGAACATTTTTTTAAAACAAATTGTATAATCTTGAACAATTTCTTAACTCTGATCCACAAGTATTATTTTCTTGTAGCAATCGTAGTTTTCGAGAAAAAAAATAATATAAACCCAAAAAATCAAAAAAATTTTTGCCATTTTAGAACAATATTTTCTTACGCTGATTCCACGAATTGTTAAATCGATGGATAGAGTATCGGATTTCGGAGAAAAAAAATAAAAATATCTCCAAAAAAATTAAAAAAAATTTTTCTTTTTTTTTTTTTTTTTTTTTTTACATTTTTTCAAAAATATCGTTAACGAAAGATTCCACGAATGTTATAGTTTTCTTGTAGCTATCTTAGTTTTTGAGAAAAAAAATAAAATACCCCCATAAAAATCAAAAAATGTTTTGCCATTTTTAGAGAAATTCTATTACTCTGATTCCACAAGGTTTTCAGTTTTCTTGTGCCTATCGTAGTTTTCGAGAAAATCAAAATAAAATAACCCCCAAAAAAATAATAAAAAAAAAAAATTTTTTGCCATTTTTAGATCAATTTTCTTTACGCTGTTTCCACGAATGTTATTAGTTTTCTTTTAGCTATCTATTTTTATCTATATATGTTATTTAATTTTTTAAAAAAAATTCATTAGATTGATTAAGCAAAATAATTTAATTAACATGAAAACTGAAGTCAATGAAACAAATTTAAATAAAAATAATTAAATAATATGATCGAATGAATAATAAAACTAAATGTAAATATATATATATATTGATATAATATAATATTATATATATTATATATATATATATATAATATATATATTAGATGATATATATATATATTATATTATATATATATATATAGTATATAATATTATCATAACTATATATATATTAGTATATATATATATATAATAATATTATATATATATATATATAATATTAATATATATATAATATATTAATTATATATATAGAATAAATATATAATATAATATAATTATATATATATATATATATTATATTATATATATATAATATTATATAATTATATATATAAAATATATATAAATATATAAATATATATCATGGCCAATAATAGTGGTCTCAGCTCGACCCCCTAAAAAAGGATTTACCCTTTTTAGGGGGCTCGAGCATTGGGGGACGAAGGGGGATGTTTTCATACCCCGTGGGATGTCGGAGGAACCCCCGCGACACCCAAAGACCAAAGAGCGGGGGGTTCCGGAGACCATCCCCGGAGGGGGGATTACTCCCCCCCGTCCACCTAGAAGCCGAGAGACTCCGACTCCTTCCATCTTTGTGGTCTACCCGTTGGTATTCGTTAGTTTTAAACACCCCTAACACTTGGGCGTCCTATTTTTTTGCGGTCAAAGTCTTTTTTCGTGCCAATTGCATATTGCAACAATGGTATGCCTTAATCTGTTCGGTGCGTGTTCTCTAGTTACATATTCAAGCCTTTTAAAGACACTAACTTCTATATATAATGATACTATTATATATATTATAGTAATAGTATATATTAATTTATATATATATAATATATAAATAATATATATAATATTAGTATATATTAAATATATAATTAATAATATATATATATTAATATAATATATATATATATTATATATATATAAGATTTTCACACTAGACCTTGACATATTAGTTTCCTGTTGAAACGTCACTATATCGAGTTGAAGCGAGTTTATACACTAAAAGTGTCATTGAAACTCAGCCGCTTGCATTCCGTAGGGCGACACAATATTAATGTTCAACAAACATAACGAACGAACGTCAGAATATAATTTCGAGTCTAAAGTGCAAAAAATCGAAAACGAACTACGATAAGCCACAAGAAAACATATAACATTCGTGAACAGCTAAAAATTGTTCTAAATAATGGAAAAAAAAAATGTTTTGATTTTTTTGGGTTTTATTTTGTCTCCAAATGTGTTTAGGTACAAAAGATTTCATAACCTTCCTTCTAATCAGCGTAAGAAATTTGTTTAAAAATGAGAAAGGAAAGTTTCCGTTCTAATCTGAATTCTAGGTAATAAAAATTTAAATAACCAAAAAAATCCAAAAACAAATTCATATTTTCAAACAATTTCTTTAACGCTGATTCCACAATTTAATTTTCTTGTAGCTATCGTGTTGAGAAAAAAAATAAAATAACCCCAAAAATAAAAAAAAATTTTTTGCCATTTTTAGATACAATTTTCTTACGCTGATTCCCCGAATGTTATTAGTTCATATTGTAAAATGAGTTACAAAAAAAAAATAAAATATCTAATTGCTTTAAAATAAAGTGTTTTGCATTTTAGAAATATTTCAATTAAATTTAATTCACGAATTGGTCATTATTTTTGTAGCTACGGTAGTTTTTGAGAAAAAAAATAGAAAACACTTGTAAGATGGACTAAAAAATTTTTTGCCATTTTAGAACAATTTTCTTACCCTGATTCCACGAAGTTTATTATTTCTTGATCTACGTAGTTTTCGAGAGAAAAAAATAAAAAATATCCAAAAAAAAATCAAAAATTATTTTTCCCGTTCCGTCCCCTTAAAGGCATCATTTCTACCATATATATAATATGCCTGGGGTTCCATTGTTTTTGAGAAAATAAAATAAAATATCGCCAAAAAAACAAAAAATTTTTTTTTGCCATGTTCATTTAAACAATTTTCTTACGCTGATTCCACAATTGTTATTAGTTTTTAGCTATCGTAATTTTCGAGAAAAAAAATAAATATCCAAAAAAAATAAAATTTTTTTCCATTTTTTGAAAACCATTTCCTTACGTTGATTCCCACGAATTTATTAGTTTTCTGTACCTATCGTAGTTTGAAAAAATTTATAAAAATAGCCCCAAAAAATCAAAAAAATTTTTTGCCATTTATAGAACAATTTTCTTACGCTGAATATGTTATTAGTTTTCTCGTAGCTATCGTAGTTTTCGAGAAAAAAATAAAATAGAGCCAAAAAATCAAAATAATTTTTTTGCCATTTTTTTAGAACAATTCCTTACGTGCTGATTCCACTGAATGTTTATTTGTTTTCTTGTAGCTATCGTAAGTTTTTGAAAGAAAAAAATAATATCCCAAAAAAATTTTCATAAATTTTTTTTCATTTTTGAACAATTTTACGAATAAAAAACGAATTTATTATTTCTTGTATTTAAAGAATTTTCTCTATGAAAAAAATAAAATACTCCCCAAAAAATAAAAAATTTTTTTGCCAATTTAGAACAATTTCTTACTCTGATTCACAATTTATTGTTCTTGATCTATCGTAGTTTTCGGAGAAAAAAAAATAAAATATAAAAACAAATCAAAAATTTTTTCCATTTTAGAACAATTATCTTACGCTTGATTCCACGAAGTTATTAGTTTTCTTGAGCTATCCAGTTTTCGGGGAGATACTTATCGTCAACCCACATACTCATTATTGACGCCTCATCGATGACTAATATAAAGTCCGAAAGTCTTAAGGCAAATTCCGAAAAAAAAAATTGAACAGAAAATTACGGGGGGAAGATATTTCTTGTGATTTTAGAATTTTACACTTACGACCTCGCCTTAATTAGTTCCCGGAATCTACGGCGTCACTATATTCTACTCATAGTATCGTTAACGATAGCTGCAGCTTAATAATAATGGTATTTAAAAGCATTTGACCGTTTTTGCGATCCCGTAAAGCGATTGCAATATGGATACTTGACCTTTTTTTAGTGAACTCAAATCCGATCTTTGTTTTAGTGCAACAACCTTTTTAAGTAATAACTAATCACCTTCCTTCAACCCCATATTAGTGACTATCAGACGGGATTGATATAAGTCTAAGTTAGGTCTAAGGGAAATTAAAAAAATCACAGAGCAAAATTATTTCACCAAAAAATTTAAGGTCGAAATTATTTTTCGGAATTGGCACTTAGAACTTTCGACGTATATAAGTTCCACAAACAAACGAACGAAACGGTCAACAACAAACGAACTAAAAACAACTATATAAGTCGGGAAGGTTATACAGCAAAAAATGATACATACACACACCGTATGTATAAGGTAGAGCTGAAGGTCCTTGGCATGGAAATTATTTGTCTATGAAAATGAAAAAAAATAAATATTTTTTGGTTTATTTTTGTTTATTTATTTTTTCTCTGAAAACTACGATAGCAACAAAAAAAATAATAACCTTTTGAACAGTGTAAGAAATTTGTTTTAAAAATGAAAAATGTTTCCTTATTCAACTACATATTTTTCAAGAAAAAAAATAAAATACCCCCAAAAAATTCAAAAAATTTTTTGCCATTTTCCGAACAATTATCTTACGCTGATTCCACGAATTTATAGTTTTCCTTGTAGCCTATCGTTGTTTCGAGAAAAAAAATAAAATATCAAAAAAAAAAAAAAAATTTTTTTTTCATTTAGAACAATTTTGGTTACCAATACCCAAATGTCCTTCGCTGCCTACAATAAGAGTGTGATAGATTTCAATACAATAGCCCCCCAAAAAATCAAAAAAAAATTTTTGCCATTTTAAACAATTTTACACCAGTAATTAAATGTATGATATTATAAATATCGATTTTTGAAAAAAAAATAAAATAGCAAACAAAAAAACCAAAAATTTTTTTTTGCCATTTTCAGAACAATTTTCTTACGCAAGTAAGAGATAGTTCATTAGTTTCTTAGCTTTTCCAGTTTCGATAAAAAAATAAAATATCCAAAAAAAAAAATCAAAATTTTTTCCATTTTTTAGAACAATTTCTTACTTTGATTCCTACGAAATTTATTATTTCTTGTACCTATCGTAAGTTTTTTGAAAAAAAAAAATGCCCCCCAAAAAACAAAAAAATTTTTTGCCATTGTCAGAACATATTTCTTACCTGATTCCACAATGTATAGTTTATTTAGCATCGTAGTTCGAAGAAAAAAAAAATAACAATATTCCTATAAAAAATCTAAAAAATTTTTTTCCATTTTTTGAACAATTTTCTTACGTTTACCACAAATTATTCATTTTCTGTACCTATCGTAGTTTTGAAGAAAAAAAATATTTGAACCAAAAAATCCAAAAATTTTTTTTGCATTTTTAGCTTCAATTCCTACGTACGCTGATTCCACGAATTTTATTAGTTTTCTTGTAGCTATGCGAGTTTTTCGAGATACCTAATCGTAAACCCACTATGCGTCATATAAGTGGACGGCCCATTCGGGACTAATATAAGTCGAAGGTCTAAGCAAATTCCGAAAAAAAATTGAACAAAAAATTATTCGGGAAATATTTCTTTGTGATTTTTAATTTTTCACACTAGACCTTGGACATATAGTCCCGTTGAAACGTCACTATATCGAGTTTAAGCGAGTTTATACACTAAAAAGTGGCATTTGAAAGCGTTCAGGCTTTTGCGATTCTCGTAAGGCGACACTATATTAGTTCAACAACAAACGAACGAACGTCAGAGGATATAAATCAAGGGTCTAAGTGCAAAAAACTCTGAAACACGATAGCACACAGAAAACAATAACATTCGTGAATCAGCGTAAATATTTGTAATAAAAATGGAAAAAAATTTTTTGATTTTTGTTTTAAATTTTTTTACTCGAAAACTACGATTATGTACAAAAAAAATAATAACCTTTGGAATCAAGCGTAAGAAATTTGTTTAAAAATGGAAAAAAAATTTTCTTTTAGCTATCGTAGTTTTCGAAAAATAAAATAAATAACCAAAAAAAATCCAAAAACAAAGTTTGCATATTTTCAGAACAATTTTCTTACTCTGATTCCACGAATGTTATTAGTTTGCTGTACTTACTGTAGTTTCGAAGAAAAAAAAATATAATTAACCCCAAAAATCAAAAAAATTTTTTGCCAATTTTTAGAACAATTTTCTTTTTAAATATTCCAAATATGTTATTAGTTTTTCTTGTACCTAACGAGGTTTCGAGAAAAAAAATAAAATACCCCAAAAAATTAAAAAATTTTTTTTAACATTTAGAACAATTTCTTACGCTGAATTCCACGATGTATATTTTTCTTGACTACATCTGTAGTTGAGATAAAAAAAATAAATACCCACCAAAAAATCAAAAAAAATTTTGCATTTTAGAACAATTTTCTTACGCTGATTCCACAATTGTTATATTTCTTTGTAGCTATCGTAGTTTCAAGATAGAAAAAACTAAAATAGCCCAAAAAAAAATCAAAAAAAAATTTTTTCCATGCTAAGCAGTATTAGCTGTTCCGTGATGTTATATTTTTCTTCGTAAGCTATGTAAAGTTTTATCGTATTATTTATTTAATTTTTTTTTAAAAAATCATTTATTTATTACCTCTAAAATCTGTGATACTGATAAACAGGAGCCATTTGTACTAAATTAAAAAAAAAATTAAATAAATGATCGAATGAATAACGGTAAAAAGCTAGTGTTAAATTATATTAAATATATATATATACATTATATAACTACGTATAATAATATATAAAGCATAAAATATATATATTATATAATAATATATATATATATATAATAATATACTATATAGACTATATATATATAATATTATATAAATAATATATATATATATATATATAATATATATATATATAATATATATATATATATATAATATATATATATTCAGAGATTCACACTGTAGGCCTTTGACATATTAGTTCCCGTTGAAACGTCACTATATACGATTGCAGCGATTAACACTAAAGAAGTGGCATTTGAAAGCCTCACCGCTTTTGGCGGGATTCCCTATGGCGACACTATATAGTTCAACAAACAAACGAACGAACGTCAAATATAATTCGAAGGTCTAATTGCAAAAAACTCGAAAACTAAACGAATTAGCTACAAGAAAACCTAATAACTTCCCGTGGAATCAGCGTAAGATATTGTTCTAAAAAAGGGAAAAAAAATTTTTGATTTTTGGTTATTTATTTTTTTCTCGAAAACTACGATAGCTACACAATAAAATAATAAACTTTTTGATTTTTTATTATACTTGTTTTTAAAAATTGAAAAAACAATAGTTTCCTTGTACCTTTGGACCTTTAAAATGAAAATAAAAATTAATAACCAAAAAAAAATCCAAAAACAACATTTTCATATTTTCAGAACTATCTTACGCTGATTCCACGAATGTTATTAGTTTCTGTAGCTATGTAGTTCGAAGAAAAAAAAATAAAATAACCCCCAAAAAATCAAAAAAAAATTTGTCCATTTAGAACAATATTTTCTTACGCTGAATCCACGAATGTTATTAGTTTCCTTGTAACTATCGTAGTTTTCGGAGAAAAAAACTATAAAATATCCCAAAAAAATTAAAAATTTTTTTACATTAAACAATTTTCCTACGCTGATTCCACGAATGTTATAGTTTTCTTAGAATGAGGAGTTTTTGAAAAAAAATAAAATACCTCTTATTTTCTGCAAAAAATTTTTTTGCTCATTTTTCGCACGCGTTTCGGCGTCATCAATTTTACGAATTTTTAAGTTTTCTTTATTATCTTTATTTTCAGAAAAAAAATAAATATCAAAAAAAATCAAAAATTTATTTTTCCATTTAAGAACAATTTCATATCTCTGATCCACGAATGTTAATTAGTTTCTTGTAGCTATCGTAAACTTTTTGAGAAATTTAATAAAATAGCCCCAAAAAACCCAAAAAAAATTTTTTTGCCATGTTATAACAATTTTCTTACGCTTGATCCCACGAATGTTTATTTAGTTTTCTGTAGCCTATCGTAGTTTCGACAAAAAAATAAAATATCCAAAAAAAACAAAAATTTTTTATTCTCCATTTTTAACCATTTCTTACTTGATTCCAACAATTTTCACCCCTCTTCCAAATATTGTGAAAAAAAATAAAAATAGCCCCAAAAAATCAAAAAAAATTTTTCCATTTTTAGAACATTTTTTTCGCTGATTCCACGAATGTTATTTATTTTCTCCTGTATCTATCGTAGTTTTCGAGAAAAAAATAAAATAGCCCAAAAAATCAAAAAAATTATTGCCATTTTAGAACAATTTTCTTACGCTGATTCCACGAATGTTATTTTTTCTTGTAGCTATCGGGGTAAGTTGAGAAAAAAAATGAAATAGCCCCAAAAATTAAAAAATTTTTTTGCCATTTTTAGAACAAATATTCTTACGCTGATTCCACGAATGTTATTAGTTTTTCTGTAGTACGGGTAAGTTTTTCGCAGAAAAAAAAAAATATCCCAAATATTTTAAAATTTTTGTTTTCTTTTTAGAACAATTTCTTACGCGATTTTCCACAAGTTATAGTTTCTTGGTAGCTATCCTAGTTTTCGAGATACCTATCGTTAAACCCACTATGACGTCATATAGTGACACCCATTCGGGACTAATATA
>JABUQX010060461.1:5000-7500 GCA_015478945.1 Trachelipus rathkii
TTGTTGCTTAGACTATGGTAAAGAAGAAAAAAATGTCTCAAAAGAACTTGTATTCCGGTTCATAATACTGACGGCGATCTTCTCATGTAGATGAGGCGTTGAAAAGTGATG
This sequence comes from Trachelipus rathkii, assembly GCA_015478945.1. NCBI lineage: Eukaryota > Metazoa > Arthropoda > Malacostraca > Isopoda > Trachelipodidae > Trachelipus > Trachelipus rathkii. The sequence goes on from JABUQX010060461.1 coordinate 5,112, forward strand.
GGGGAGCAATGAATTTTCACAAAAGCTTTTGTAACCTTCGCAATATTCTCACGGACCACTTCCAATATTTTCCATAATGGATTTTTATCTGACTTTAAATATGCTTTCTGAGATAAAGGAATTGATATAAAAATTGAAGGATGTCAGCTAGTAACATCTTCCCCGCATTAAGGCCATCGAAATCTTCACAAAATTTTCTAACTCAATATACAGTAAATTTGTTAATGACTGAAACGTCTCAAAGCGACTAGCAAATATCATTATATCAATCGATTTTTCGTTGAACCTTTCTTCAATTTCTACGATTACATTATCGCAGTATACCTTCATCCCTTGAAATGCATTTTTTCTTTTCTTCATCAGCCATCAGGCGAACTTAATTCAGATGCAAACTTCTCCGTTATTTCACACCGAACGTTTTTTGTAAGTCACTATTGATGTTCCCACATTGATTTGCAATATTTTGCAGGTGCAATTTTGTTCCAGTAATTAGGGGGATGACTTTGGTCAAACTAAAGTCCTTCTTTTTTTGTAAATCACTGCGAAGATAAGAGAGTGCACTAAGGAGTTCATTCATTGCATAATAGGTGACAAGGAAACTCATTTCTGATTTCCAGTAAGATGCCGCCTGCAAGTAATGCAAGGTCTGTCCCTTCTTTATGGATGTGCTCACAAGCCATCAAAATTGACTTTAAGCTCCAGAAGACAGCATTCACTATCTTATAATGAGATAACCATCTCACTTCAATGCATTCTTGAATCTTGAGGATTGGATAATTGATTAATGATTGAATATCATGCAAAATATTTTCTTTTTTTGGCGACTTGTAAATGTCTTTCAAAATATAAAAAAAACCTTTTGACCTTCTGATTTTTATTCCTGCAGGAGACTGCTGTCAGAGGCAATATATATGTGCTCTACAGTGTATATAGAGAACTTCTTTGTTTGCCTTTTCTGAAAGCCTTTTTCTTACACCTCCAACTTTTCCAGCCATATTAGAAGCACTATCAAATCCAAAATCAATAATGTTGTCAATTTAAAAAAAAGATCAGTCAGCTCCTTATCAATAGCATTTGCAATAGTTTCTGCTTTTAAATTGGGTATTTTAGCAATTGACAAGAACTTTTCTACGGGATTTTTACCCTCCACTACTCTAAACATTATATTCAGCTCCATTTCATTTCTTAAAGAAGTGCTGTCACCTGCTAAAGCGGAGAACTTCTTGTTTTTCAATGTTTTTCAACTCATCTTTCAAAACTTTGCCCATACATAACAGAAGTTCACCGGCAGTGTCTTTGCTGCTGTTATTCAACCTATCACTCTGATCTTTTCTCCATGTTTTAAAATCATCATTCAATTTGTTCAAAATACTTTCAATCAAACTCTGATATTTAGTAATGTAAGCTTCTTCTTCCTTTACCAAAAAATACAACCCTCGCAAAAGTATTTTTAAACCTTTCCCATTTAAGTCTCTTTCACTTTCACTCTGTTAAACAATTTGAGCGTGAATCGTTTCTTCATAGCCTGTCTCCTGAGGTTTTCCATTTCTACACTTATAGTGTGAGCTGAAGAGTGTTAATGCTTCTCTAACTTCCCATTTTTTCCTAAAGCTTTTTTCGAAAGTTGTGAATGGAACGGTTATGAATACCCCACCTGTCTTTTGTAGAACATTTGCATCATTTTTCATGAAATTTTGGCACAGTTTACAAAATGCGCCTCGTTTTTCTTCACTGTATGCCAGCCAACTATATTTCTGTTCCCATTGTTTATTGTAGTAGCGTTGTTTGTCAGACGGTTTTGCGGAATGTGAGCTGGATGATCCTGCACCTTTATTTTCAACATTCTTTAAATCAGTAGGTTTAATTTGTGAAAATTGATACGTTTGCGGCGTTTCCTCTCTCGGCTTTTTACTAGGTCCTCCTGCTGCTGCGCTACTGAAATAAGAGTCTCTTGTTCTCCTCATGATCCTGAAAAGAGAAGGGGTACCTATGAAAAGTTAAAAAAAAGATAGCGCTCAGTATATATATATATATATATATATATATATATATATATTATATATATATATATATAATATAATATATTATTATATATTTCTATATATAATATATATATATATATATCTATATCTTTATAGATAATATTATAATATCATATATATATATATGATTTTTTTTTGTGTGTTCATTAATGTTTTCTTTGTTTCAGCGTTCATTAATATTTTTATAATAATTCGATCAGAGTTTAGAAATGTCACGTGCAAAAAAGTCCTGTAACTGTACTTTTATTTTGGAAATAAAACTTAGTAAAGGCTCTCGTATGGAATGTAACTTTTGTTGCGTTGTGGTAGCGCACCCTAAAGGGTACTATTATGGCCAATAATTTCTA
>JABUQX010060461.1:12500-25254 GCA_015478945.1 Trachelipus rathkii
AGGTACTTATAAAATGATACTATTACTGCTCTCCTTCAATCCCACGGAACTATACCCTCCATGAAAGTTTTATTACACAACTTCCAAATCCAATCAATCACCATCTCACCTCCGTTCTTGATCATTTCACCAATAATTTCATCTATACCTGCAGATTTATCATTCTTCAACTTTCTCACCTACCTATTACCTCCTCCTTACTAATGAAATCATTCCCAAAATACCTATTGCCTTCTGCACCATCCAAATCCCACCACATTCACTATCACCTTTCATACTGCCAATGTTTTGCAGATTTTCAAAGTGTTCCCTCCACGCTCCCTACATCCGTTTCATCAGTCACGAAAGCACCATCACTATTCATTATTCTAAGCTGATTCCCTTTATTCTCATTCTTAACCTTTTGCGCTTCCTTCCAGAAGAGCTTCCTATTCCCTTGTAAGTCCCCATTCATCCTCCTTCCAAACTGTTCACTTACCTCTTTTTTTTTCCTCCTATATATATGCATCTTTTAGTCTTAATTTTTTCCCCCTTATATAATTCACAACATCTTTCTTTTGAAACCATCATTGGCTTTTAGTACATTCAACCACGCTTCTTTTTTACTTTTAATCACATGCATCAACTCTTCATTCCACCACTCACTGTTAACATTCTTACTTAATACTTTACACATCCACATATTTCTTTTGCACTTCCTTCATTTGCTTGCAGGTTTGTTCAGTTTCAACTTGTTAACATTCAACAGATTTGTTTGCAAGCACTCTTAAAAACTTATCCTTATTACCTTGTTCAATAAACTTCTTACTCTTAATTCTACCCACTTCCTACCTTATCATCTTCCTCTTCATCCAAGCCCCCAATAACCTAATTTTATGTAAAACTACATAATCATCCGATAATCCCATTCCTAACACCCCTCATTGATTTAACATCCAACACAAACTTCAACATCTTCACCAACACAAAATCAATCATACTTTTCACTTTGATACCATCCCTACCTATACCAACTCTAGTATATTTAAGAATACTCTTGTGTTTAAAGAAAGTATTACTTATACATATATCTCTTTCATTACAGAAATCAATCAACTTCCTACCATTCTCATTTTCTCTCAACACCCTAAAGCCACCATGCCAACACTTTTTTGATCATGTTCCAACCATTTAGGTCACCCAACACAATCAATCTGAAACTCCTACTCAACCCATTCAAAACATTATTCAGATTATCCCAGAAATTTGCATTCTCTTCAAAATTACCCTCAGATGGACCATATGTCACAACCACACATACTTTGACCTTTTCAAACTTTAATTTAACTATTAAAATTCTAGTACTCACACAAACGAAATCTACCATAGCTCTGTACCACAGGTCACTCATCAGAATTGCAACTCCTTCTCTCCCCCTCTCATTCCTTCCCACACCAGACATACACATTTCACACCACACCACTCATTTTCACTGTTTCCTTTCATCTTTGTTTCAGACAATGAGCAAATCAAATTTACCTTTTCTAAATACATCCATCACCTCTCCCCTCTCCTTCTCAACATTTATTCCTCTGACATTCCATGTACCCAAATGATTCATACAGGTTTGCCGAAAGATAAATGGCAGCTTACGGTGATCATGACCTTCGAGGCATGCAGTAGCATTCCTGGCAAAAAATAGTGGTAGTGGGTAGCCAACCCAACTACCACTGTTCATTTAATCACCTTATACGACACACAGAACATATCCTGCGGGCAATTCCTTCTCCTCCACACATAGGTATATAAGGGATAGGGATGGTATGTCTGCAAGATGTATAGAAGAGGGGTGTGGATATAAGTATGTGTATATGATGTGTGGATATAAGGTGGTGTCTGTAAGATGTTGTCTGGGCGAGGGGTGTGAATATGAATGCAAAAGAGAAAGGTGAACCATTAATATATATATATATATATATTATATAATATCATATATTATCTCTAAATATATAATATATATATATAATATAATATATATATATATATATATATATATAATACTATATATACATATATATAATATATACGGTATAATATATTATAATTATATATAATCTTATATATATATTATATATATATTATATATATATATATATATATATATATATATATATATATATATATATATATATATATATATATATATATATATTATTGCCCTTGGGCCCCTCTTATTTTGGGGTCTGTGTCATCTCCAGAAACCCAGAGACCTCCACAGGGGTGAAGCCACAGGTCTCTCAGGGAGGAAATTTGATGGAGTGTCCTGAAGGGGATGAGTAGGGTACATCTTAAGAGGAGATGATCGGTTGTTTCAGCCTCCACTAGGCATCTAGGGCAAAGTGGGGAGGTTGCGTTTTGGAGTTGGAATCTTTGTCTGTATTCCTGAAGGGCTAGGTAATGAACAGATCTTAGTCCAGATAGTGAGATCTGTGTCTCTTGTGGGAGAGTATTCTGTGTTGCGGATATTTCTGGCGGGCGAGAGTTTACAAAGTGATTTGGTGGGCGATTGTTGAGGTATTGCTGTGAAAAGTGTGTGAATATGTTTTGAGAGGGGATTTTAAATGGTGTATAGTGTGATCTTGTAGGAAATTATGACATGGGTGGGTAGCGTCAAAAGCCCTGGCATAGAATTGTGTCCCTATCATGTCTAGATGGTCTTGAATTGGGAGATTTTTAGTTTCTTCATGCAGATGTTGGATTGGAGTTGTTTTCAGGCAGCCTGTAATGGTTCTGAGGGCAGTATTTTGGATTCTTTGCAATTTGATTCTGTTAGTTGATGAGATTAGAGGGTACCAGACTGTTGATCCATTGTTGCTTGTGGTTCTAGAGAATTGTTTGTATGTAGTTTTCAATGTGATTAGCTTATACAACTGGCGGAAACGACCGTCCAGTTCCCTGTCGAGTAATCTTAGCCATTGATGATGGGCATTGGGGTAGTGAAGCCGACAATACGCCTCAAAATCTTCCAAATAAACCAGAAGATCCTGTTCAGCTTCATATTTATATCGACCTGGATCGACAACCTTCAATTTTTGGGAGTTTTTCAGCAGTTGTACTAAGAGCGAGACAGCATCTTCCAACAAATATATGTCTCTTAATTTGTGGTCCTGTGTACATTGAAGGTTCTGGAGACTCAGGTCTCCTAACTAATCGTTGGGATCTAGTCCTGGGCTGTGATGTGTGTTGAAGTCCAGACGATCCATAACTACCCTGGTCGACATGGTCATAGAGTAAATAAGAGTCGAGTTGTTCCTTTATGGATGGCTCTATTCTACTCGTGGGAATATATTCCTGTTGATCCCCATCTAAACCTAACAAGTCAGTGATGTGAGAATCATAGTAGTAGGTTCTTGTAGGTTGTGGATTTCTAATATTAGGGTTGTGAATGTGGGAGCATTGTTCTCTTTGAATTAACTTACTTCACCTTTTTGGGGACAAACTTTTATGGATTTCATCCTTAATATCAAATTTCACTTTATGATCACCCATGTTATGATGAGATCGAAGGAAATGTTGGGGAACATCCCTCTCGTAAAGGGACAGATTTCTGAATAAGGAGGGATTGTGAAGGTCAATTTTCTTGTCCTTCTTCAAGGGATTTTTAAAAAGACGACAGGTGTCATAATTTTTATTAGCTATGGTTTCAACTTTCTTTTTGTTTTGATAAAGTATGATGTAATTTTTCCAAGACTGGAAAAGACAATAAGTTGTCATCTGCATCGGTATCAGAGTTGGAGTCAGAATGTCTATGTTTATCATTCTGTCTTTCCAGATTGTGCTTACCTAACCTAACAATGTGAGTGGTGGTTAAACCATTTCGTTTATCCCTTTTAGGAGGTTCTTCTAACCACAAAGGTTTTTCTAAAATATGAGGTCCTTCCAAACCATGTGTTTCAAAAGTAATCTGCTTCATTCTTAAACTTGGAATTGGAGATTCTTTACTCTTTTACTCATTTTCCTTGTGTTTGCTGCTTAGATAGTTCTTAACCCAGATATCATTCTTCCTTTCCAAGAATAATTACGATTGCAAAGTGTACGGTTTGCTATGTCATGGAAAACAATATCGAAGTAATCCCAAACCACACTGGATAAGAATACCATTGCGGAATTGCTTCAACAGTTGATTTCAGGAGAATATACTCACAAGTATGAGCCTATCAATAATTAATATTGGTAGATTCCAATTGTGACTCAAATTACTGTCACTACCTTGAGACAGCATTAGTCATCAACTCATTCTAATCAATTTCTCACAAAAGTTGCTATATTTATTCTAGCAAGTCCCATCGAACTTTTTATTGTTTTTATTCAATATTCTTTGTTATCCGCCTGCGAATGCAATATAATTTATTTTTAGTATTGCGAAAGTCAATGTGAATATTTAAAAACACCTGAATAACTAATCCTGTATATATATACGCGGAAATATATATATAGATATTATATAAATATATATGTAAGTATATATATAATATTATTATATTATATATTATTATATATAGATTATAACTTATATTATTATATATATTATACGCGCAGTTGGTAACGGACAAAATTTGCTCGGGCCCCTCCACCGTGCCAAAATATAAATTTGTGGGCTCTCTACTATATATTATATATATATAACTATATATAGCTAATAAACTAATAAATTATTAGTTATAACGATATACTATAAGTTTTGCCTAGGATATACTCGCTAGCGTGAAATATATTTTTGGTTTGATTTTTGATTAATTCTAATGTGCACCGTATTATATATATTATATACTATATATATATTAATAGGTAGATATATCTTTTCAAACTAAATATATTTTCAATGAAAGTGAGCTGGAGATATTTATTCATAGGCTATTTGTTAATAATGGTGTAGCTAATATACAGTTAGTATACTTCTGAGTCTTCACCTCACTCACGAATATAGTTTAAATATGATATTAATATCATATATATTTAATTATATATATTAATATATATATATATATTATTATATATAATATACTATATATATTATAGGTGTCAAAAGTAGTACTAGTTTTATGACGTACTCACGAGGTATATTGTAGACTTAGTAAAAAACTCGATATATATAGTGATATATGTCGTAATAGTCTCGGTCGAGCGCCTCACTACTCAACAGACTAATTCATGTTTGGATAGTAAGTATATTAACAGGAGCTCTACAATTGGCAGTTATTTATTCTGTGCGTCCATATCTTCTGATATCCGTTCTCGTTCGTCGTCCTCGTCTGTTATTTCATTATTGTGATGCAAAGTTATAATTATATCTCTCTGCTGGCTAATTTGATTCGAATATGTTGCATTCTTAATAACTTAAATATAATTAAGTAGACAGGTCCAATATTGAGATCGGTACAAACTCAATATTTTACAAGTCCTAAAAATTATAATAAAAAATCTGAATTTTTATCATTATCTTATTTTGACCCTTTAATACGAATAAAAGGACTTTTATGTAATTTATGATTGAATTTGTTTTAAATGTTTTGTTTGATGTCTACTGCCATTCTTTTAGAAGTTAAAATTTCAATATTCAAAACCCATGTATTTTGACATTTTACGTATCAACTTCCAGTAATTTTTTCTCAAAATGAATTACAACTTAAAATATGCATAGCATGGTCTATTTACCACAATAGTCACATTTAGCTTTTTTATTCGATATTTATATTAGAGTGCTATCTCTCTAATTCTAAGCTTTTATGCGTTTCAATCTCAACCCATTTTTATGGATTTTTAATGCAAATGTCGTATAATCTCTCTCTTTTTCATGTGTGTTCCGAAGTGGTATTATTAGGTATTATTCATGAGTGTGTATCGAGTAGAGAAGGGCTAATCACATTTTTACTGAGATAATTTTCCTTTGTATATGCATTAGTTTTGCATTTGTTTTAGTATTACTAAGTAATAAAAAATTGGAATATAAAACACAAATATATTATTTCCTGAATATACTAATAAAAAGAATTATAAAGTACCTACATAAAAATAAACACTATAGACAAGTGTAAAGTAATAGACACCTCTGCAATCTATTTATGTGAACGTTCGGAATGAGTAGAAAAATATATTATATATATCATTTTCTCACCTTTCCAAAAATTCAATGTTTGTAAAAAGTGAAAAAATATTGAATAATTTTTTTTATACTTGTCCGATCTAATCATCACATTTTCAGGCTTCCTATAGTCGGCGGAGATGCATCTTTTGTTACTTGATGTAAATTTTTTATACTCGAAAAGGAAATGTTTTTTTAAAAATTTCAAAAAAATATATTATATTTTATTTTTGAGAATTTGTTTTCCCAAGCCAATGGCTTATGTACTAATTAGCATATAATTACAAAAGAATATATTATAAAAGTTATAATATTGATGTCAATTACTTACCCGGACTTAACATGGACCCCTGGAACTTCATATCCTCTTTGCCTATACTAATATTTATATATACTATATTATATATTATATAATTAGTATATAAGTATACTATTATATATAATATTATACTATAATAAGCCGAGATACTCGAGGCTGAATCAAGTAATAAATATAATATCAATATGAGGTATGTGAAAATAAGCAGATCGGTCGTTTAATGGTATTTATTAAAAACTATGCAAGAATGGTAATTGAATATGTGCACAATCATATGTAAATGAATGCTCGTGAAATATTATGATCAATGGGTTAATATAATCGGCAATAAATAACTTTTAACTCGTTAATGTTACAGCCCGCAAATAATATGACGCCTTGTCACTAATCATAAATTAACCTTCGTATATTCAAAGGGATTTATACACAAAAATCTTGCAGCGACGACCATCCGCTAAGGGAGATCGGCACACAATCCCGAATCTGGCTTTGGCTCTGTCCCTTGCGGGCTCTCGCCAATCACATTCAAATGATTTATTTGCATCTCTTCCCGCCTAATTGCGGGGGGGAGAGGCTTTTGTTATTTCGCTGGCGCTTCGCTTTGCCTAGTTTACAAACGGGAAGGTTTTATAAGAATCGCATCAACCCAATCTGTTGTTCCAAGAGATCGCACACGGGTGGACGGCTGCAAATTTCGCCCTCGTACATAGGCTGTACACTCCCCGCTATGACATACATGCAAATGTTTACATACCGTTTCTACACATGTAATTTTCCGTTTTATAGAATTGGTGACCTTTGGAGTGGGGAAAGACATAAGAAGCTCTATAACCATTTGTGATGAAGCAGTCATGGTGTACTTCACTTCTTAATTCTTCCATGTCTCCTTCCTACATTTACAAAATTTCCAGGAAAGTTGGAATAGGACAGAGGAAGCACTACTTCGAAAGGGAGGTTAAAGAACTACAATTTTAAAACTAAATACCACACTTTTTAAACAAATTCATTTGTTCTCCGTAATATTATTAAAGATCGTCTGTTACTCTTTTCTTTCACAGGAGATATCTTTCCTGGTTTCTCATTTTTCTTTTCCTTTTCTATTTTATCATTTGTCTTAACTGTTTTCTGATGGGAGAGTTTATAATGCTGTTAAAAGATTTTTCACAATTTCTGAGATTTTGCAACTACTACCTTATTGTCCTTGATTATGTGGGCATTATTGTTAGTAATCTTCACCACTCGATAAGGGCCACTGTATCTAGCTTCAAGCTTCCCAATATTATATTGTTGATTTCTCACCAATAGATATTTTGCATCTTTTAAGTTTCGGGGAAGGAACACATTACGATTTCGGAGATTGGTTCTTCTTGCAAGTGGCTTTGCCATCAAACTTGCAAGTTTTTCAATGTAGTTATCATAGCTCATGGGTCGGTCTGGTACATCTGTATCCAATAGTCCCCCGGGGATGTTTATATTTTGGCCATACATTAGTTTACTAGCACTAATGCCGCTTTGAGCGATCGGAGCTTGCCTGATAACAAAAAGCGCATATGGTAGAATATCGAGCCACTCCTGCTCTCTTAGTTCTGGTTCGAGCAACATAGTTCTAAGACAAGTTAAGAGGGTCTTGTGGAATACTTCTGCCTTGGAATTAGCTTGTGGGTTGCATCTTGCAGTCGTAGTATGGCATGTACCTAGCAGCCGGCACACACTCTCAAACAGGTGAGAAGTATAATTTGCTCCGCGGTCTGTCACAAAATTGTCTGGGACACCAATATCAGGAAATATTTTATTTACCAATACTTTCACTATCGTCTCTTTCGTTATATCTCTGAGGGGAAAGGCCCAAACGTAATGTGAGAACCGATCTACAAGGGTAAATAAATACTTGTAGCCCCGGCAGGGGGGTAATTTCAGAATATCTGCATTCATTATCTGAAACTTGTGACTGACCTCTCTAAATCAATCCCATTTATGGAAAGTATAGAGAGGTCAGTCACAAGTTTCAGATAATGAATGCAGATATTCTGAAATTACCCCCCTGCCGGGGCTACAAGTATTTATTTACCCTTGTAGATCGGTTCTCACATTACGTTTGGGCCTTTCCCCTCAGAGATATAACGAAAGAGACGATAGTGAAAGTATTGGTAAATAAAATATTTCCTGATATTGGAGTCCCAGACAATTTTGTGACGGACCGCGGGGCCAATTACACTTCTCACCTGTTTGAGAGTGTGTGCCGGCTGCTAGGTACATGCCATACTACGACTGCAAGATGCAACCCACAAGATAATTCCAAGGCAGAAGTATTCCACAAGACCCTCTTAACTTGTCTAAGAACTATGTTGCTCGAACCAGAACTAAGAGAGCAGGAGTGGCTCGATATTCTACCATATGCGCTTTTTGTTATCAGGCAAGCTCCGATCGCTCAAAGCGGCATTAAACATTAGTCATGAATAAGATAAATCTCGCCCAACATGACGTACTGGCCTAAAATCACAAATACTATAAATACATCCGGCTCTCTGACGGTGAGCGCAACCTAGTATTGATTCACTACTAGTCACATATGTACTCCGAATCTGGTACTCGGCATATACTAAGCACGCCTCATAGTACGAACATAGATCGATATAGGAGCACTACGATTGAATATAACCTTGCAAGTTTTTGCGCGCGAACTGGCACAAAACCCATATGCAAAACCAGATACTAGTCCGGGATCCCTCGATACTTTCAGATAGGATCAATGTTGGAGTTCCTATCACCTCCGATAACTTCACAAAATGATCGCATGTATTCAGATCCTATGGTTGAAATCCTAAACAAAAAGACTACTGTCAATTATTAATCTGGAAACGTCCGTCTGTAAGCTACGTATCTCAGTGGACCTGGTATCGAGTGGTGAAAGAGTGATATATCCATCAACTTAATAATGCCCACATAATCTAAAGGACAATAGGTAGTAGTTTGAGAATCTCAGTAAATGGAAAATCTTTACAGCATTATAAACTCCCCATCAGAAACAGTTAAGACAAATGAATAAATAGAAAAGGAAAGAGAAATGAGAAACAGAGAGAGATATCTCCTGTGAAAGAAAAGAGTAAAGACGATCTTTTAATAAATATTACGAGAACAAATAGAATTTGTTAAAAGTGTGGTATTATTTTAAAATTGTAGTTCTTTAACCTCCTTTCAAGTAGTCTTTCCTCTGTCTTATTCCACTTTCCTGTGAATTATTGTAAATGTAGGAAGGAGAATGGAAGAAATAAGAAGTGAATAACCATCTGCTTCACAAATGGTTATAGAGCTTCTTATGTCTTTCACACTCCAAAGGTCAGCGTATTTATTGTAAATGTAGGAAGGAGAATGGAAGAAATAAGAAGTGAATAACCATCTGCTTCACAAATGGTTATAGAGCTTCTTATGTCTTTCACACTCCAAAGGTCACCAATTCTACAGTGGAAATTTACATGTGTAGGGACGGTATGTAAACATTTGCATGTATGTCATAGGGAGTGTACACCTATGTACGAGGCGAATTTGCAGCCCCACCCGTGTACATCTCTTAACAAAGATTGGTGATCGATTCTTATAAACCTTCCCTTGTAAACTAGGCAAAGCGAAGCGCCAGCGAAATAACAAAAGCCTCTCCCCGCATTTAGGCGGGAGAGAGATGCCAAATCATTTGAATGTGATTGGCGAGAGCCCGCAAGGGACAGAGCCAAAGCCAGATTCGGGATTGTGTGCCGATCTCCCTTAGCGGACGGTCGTGCTGAAGATTTGTGTCTAAATCCTTTGATATAAAGGTCAATTATATTAGTGACAGGGTCATTATTTGCGCTGTAATTAACGAGTGTTAAAGTTATATTATATGCCGATTATAACCCATTATCATATATTCACCATTCAATTCATATGATTGTCACATATTCAATTATCCTTCTTGCATAGTTTAATAAATCATTAACGACCGATCTCTTATTTCACACACCTCAATATTGATTTATATTTATTAATTAATCAGCCTCGAGTATCTCGGCTTAGAATTTTGGAATAAATATATAAATTATATAAATTGACCCAGAAAGGTATATATATATATATATATATATATATATATATATATATATATATATATATATATATATATGCTAAGGCTGCACATTGTAAGAAAAATGAAATTCCTCAAAATCGTAAACACATTCAAACATGAGAGGAAAATGGTCGACATCATTATTATTATTATTTTTTTTTTGAAATTGACGACAATTTTTCCTGTCGATGATTTGGGTTTAGGTCCCTAATAAATTAATTAATTAAAAAGGAACTGAGCAACACAATTTTAACTTAGATTTTTAAATAAGTTTATCGTATTCGACAAATTAATATTTTTGTTATATCAAAGAATGATTGAAAGTTCTTTAACTCACAATATATATATATATATATATATATATATATATATATATATATATATATATATATATATATATATATATATATATATATATATATATATATATATATATATATATATATATATATATATATATATATATATATATATATATATATATATATATATAAATAATAATAAAGTAAATCATTGGAGTCTGGTCCAGTAGGGCGAATTGGTGGAATGAGATGTCTGAGCAGGAGGAGCTGGAAGAGAAACGGGCACAATTGGAGATAACATTCCACCTGCAAATAAAATTAAACCATTAGACTAAAAAAATACAATGTCGTGCAAAAGCTGAATTATTATTATTATTATTATTATTATTATTATTATTATTATTATTATTATTATTATTATTATTATTATTATTATTATTATTATTATTATTATTATTATTATTATTATTATTATTATTATTATTATTATTATTATTATTATTATTATTATTATTATTATTATTATTACGGACATTGTCTAAATACCTCAATAGACACATAAAATGATTAGGCTAAAAAAATACATTATTATTATTATTATTACTATTATTATTATTATTACATGACATGGTACAGGTAGTAGTAGTAGTAGTAGTAGTATATAAAATGTTAGTAGCATTCCAGAAAAAAAACTTTATTTAAAGAGTAACGGGTGTGTAAATTAAAGATTTTTAAATTATGTTTTAGCCTTGAGAGTTGGTTTGATTTCTTCTTAATCGAGCACAAAAAGTATATTAGATGTTTAGAATATAAGTAAGGTATATTATGATAATATAAAATTATATTATATTTTTAGGCTTAATTGCATAAAGTCCATTTGTAATGTGAAAGAGGAAGGCTACTCGAAACACCGCCACAAGTTATTAGAATCCCAGTGAACGAGATAAGACTTTGTGTGTGCACCAAAAGAAGTATATTAAAAGGATTGTGTGTATATTTCTGTATGCGTAACAATGCTCCGATGTATGTGTTTGTATGTGTTTAAAAACTTACATTATCTAATTTTTATTTTTTATTTATGTTTTAGTTGGTGATTTTTGTTTGTCAAGTAATATTTAATTTTCTATTAATTTTTAAATTTATGGTAGGTCAAGTTTAATTTAGAAATTTAATTTGATAAAATATTAAATTCCTAATTGGAATAAAACTCACCGAAAAATATCTTAATTAAAAAGGAATGTGAAATTTTCAAATGACATAAAATTGTATATCATGTTAACTATTGTATTGATGTTGGGGAAAGTGTGAGAGTTGCTTCTTCCCTTTATTAAGATAAAGTTAAAAAAAATCTTTTACTGAGAATCTTCCTAGTTTTGGCAAAAAACTTTACAAGTTAAATCGTTTTAAAATATAAGTTTATAAACAAAGCGTGTCTCTTATGAATTAGTGAATTTAGACCTAAAATAATTTTTCTATTTTCTCTATTGAGAATATATTTAAAACGGAGGAAATATCTCAGTAGGTAAAGGCTATCTTCCAATTCTAGAGAATTAAAGAATTTACAGTATATTTTTGGACAAACATTTCTAATAAGAATTAATTAAAATTTTTGAAGTTAAATTTTCTGAATATGATAATATTTAATTTTCCTTCAAGGTAAACAGAGGTAAAGGAAAAACAGACTTAAATAAATAAAATATATATCTTATTCCTAAAAATTTTCAGGAAATGATAGTTAAAATTTTTTGAAATTATATTTAAACGAATATATATATATATATATATATATATATATATATATATATATATATATATATATATATATATATATATATATATATTAAAGGGCGCACGAAAAGGTTTCACGATAAATGCGAAAACGGTTAAACAATCTAATCTAACCGAACGATATTACT
>JABUQX010060462.1:0-17500 GCA_015478945.1 Trachelipus rathkii
AATGGTTCCATTCCTAGTATATTATATGAATTAATATTAATATAATATATTATTATATACCATATATATATAATATATATATATATTATATATATATATATTATTATATAATATATATAATATATATATATATATATATATATATATGTTAACATTATAATAAAATATTTAATAATTATACTAATATTATATATAAATTATATAGTAAATAATATGTTAATATATATTAATATATTAATATATAAATATATATATATATAATTAATTATTATATATTATATATATATTTATATATATATATATAATATATAATTTATATAATATTAATATATAAATTATATACTTTATATATATGATTATAATTATTAATTATATAATTATTATATTAATATATATATATATTAATATATATGATTAATATATAATATGTATATTAATTATATATATTTATAAAGTAATATATATTTTATATATATATATATTATATATATATATAAATTAATATTATATATTAATTCTATATTATTATATATATATATAAATATATATATATATATATTATCTATATATATTAATATTTATATATTATAATTATAATATATATATATATGTAATAATAGTTATTTATATATATAAATATAATATATATATCTTATATATAAATATTATAATATTATATATATAATATTATATATATAATAATTTATATATAATACACTATATTCTTATATTTATATTATATATATATATATATTATATATATATATATAAATATTAAATAATATAATATATTAATATATCATATTATATAATAATATTATTTAATAATTATATTATATATTATTTATATGTACTATTTACATAGATATTATATTAATATTGGGTATATTATAAATATTATATATTTTTTTTAATTCCAAGTATATATTTGCAAATAAAATATTATATAATTATATATATAAATAAATAAAATATTTTATATATTATATATTAATATATATATATATATATAATATATATATATATTTAAATATATTATATATATATATAATAATTAAATTTATATTAAAATTCTACTATTCATATATACATATTTAAATAATATTATTTAAGTAGTTCTATTATGTATGATATAGTTATGATTATCTCTAAGAGTATATATATAACTATTTAATTTAAATAATATTTTAATTAAATAAATTAAAATTAGTAAACTAAATTTTAGATATGTTATATTTGTAAAATTTTTAATTTTGAATAGGTGAAATAAAAAATAATAATGTTAATATTATAATAATAATAAAAATACAATAATGAAAATCACATATCTAATTTAGTATATATATAGTTTAATATAATTAAAATTAATATGGGATAACTTTTCGGTTCCCTACCTACTTGATTCGTTAAAGTGAGTTATTTTTACATATGCATTACTTACATCAAAACATTATATATTTCACTCATTATATTATATCTTTATTCTAAATGCTAGGCATAAATATAGAACCTTCACTACTAGCCTTAAAACTAACACTTTTAAATATATATATATATTATATATATTAATATTATATATATATTAAATAATTAATAATATACTATATATATATATAATATATATATTAATATATATATTTATTAATTAGGAGTATATTATAATATATATAAATATATATTATATGATTAATATATTATATTATATATAAAAATATATATATAACATCTATAATATATATTATTAATGTATAATATTATAATTTAATTTATATTAATTAAATTAATTATTATTATATATTATTATTATTATTATATTATTATATTATTATATTATTATTATAATTATAATTATTATTAATATATTATATTATAAATATCTTTATTATATATTATATATTTATTAATTAATTAATATTATTAATTATTATATTTAATCATATTTAAATTATTATATTATAAATTATTTTAATAATTATATTATATAAATTATATATTTATATATATTATATTTATTTTATATTTATTTAAATATATATTATTATTTTATATTATATTATAATTTAATCTTATTTAATTCATATTATTATATATTTAATTAATTAATCATAATATAATTTATTAAATATATTTTTATTCAGAACTTTTTTAGCTTTTGTGTAGTTGATTTCATGTATTCGGAATTGTGATTTTAATTACTTTAATTATATTTAATCATTATCTACCAAATTATAATGTTCTTGTTATTAATTATTTATTTATTATATTATTATATTATATTTAATAATTCTTATTATAAATATTATTATGATATGTAATATTTTTATTATATATTATTTAAATATTAATTTTATTATTATTAAAAATAATTATTATATTAATATTTTATTAATATAATATTTAGTTTAATTCTTATTGTTTTATTTATATTATTATTATTATTTAATTTTAATTATATTATTTTATTATTATTTTATTAAATTAATTATTATTATTTTATATTAATTTATAAATTATTATTATTATTATTTCGAAGTTTTCTCTTAACGGATCTAATAGTCCACTAATAGGCGGCAGCAAGCAGTAATTTTACCTATTTATAGTCATCTTGAGTCTTTGCTTTTATTGGTTAATTAACAATATTTTATTTTTATTTATTATCTATTGTATATTAATCTTTATTATATTTTTTATTTATTTATATCTTAAAATTGATTGAACCAACTAAAAGAAAGTATTTGTATTTTTAATTTGATAAATAATATAAGCTTCTTAAAAGCTTATACAAGGAACAAAAACTATAATAAGTTTAAAAAAACTATTAGAAAAAGCCTCAGTCAATGCTATTATTTTAATAAAGCAGGTATATAAATAATGTCAGAGAAGATTCTCTTGTTTAAATTAGTTAATTTATTTCCAGCTTATTATTTGAGATGTAATGTAATTATCTTATCTAAATCTTGATATATATAATTGATTATTCAATTACCTTGAGTTATAGTTAATTTGATATTATAATTATATTATTATTTGATCTAATTATTATTATTAATGTTATTATTATATGTATTATTATTATTAAAGTTGATTATTATTGTTATTGTATTATTGTAATGTGATATAAGAAATGAATAAAAAATAATATAGTAATCAATCATGCAATAATTCAATATTAATAAATCAATAATAATAATAATATATTCAGTAATAATAATTTATAATTATAATTATATTATAATCCAATAATATATATTAAAAATTTGTATAATTTCTAATCATAATAAGAATTAAATTTAATTAATTAATTATTAATCATTATGAATTAATAATTCAATAATTAAACTCATTTAACTTATAATACTCAATAAATAATTAAATAATCAATAATTATTATTATAATTATTATTTTCATTAATTATTATATCTATATTATTATTAATATATTTATTATTTATTATTATTTACTTTATTTTCTTCCATATATATATATAACGATATATTTATATATTATTAATTTTATGTGAGATAGTAAGTATGACCTACTAATAAATATATATACAACTGCTATCAGCAACTTACTCTTTTATGTATAATAGATGGGTTCTTTTATATTCTTTTTCTATTATTTTATCAATTTTTTCCGTTTTTTTACTTTTATTTAATATTAATACTTTTATCATCTGCCTTTATCTTTCTTTTTCAATTGATCGTCTTCTCTTCGGTATCTTCCTCATCTTCTTGATTATCTTTTTATCTTTCTTTTATATTTTTTTCATTTTTTCTTTTTTACACTTTATCTATTCTAATTTTTCTTTATCATTTTTCTTCTTTTATTTTACTTTAATTAAAAATATTACTATCTTCTATCTTATTATTTCATTTACATAGTTTCAAACTTTTCATTCTATATTTCTATACTTGGACAGATTATTATATACATAACTATTCTTCTATCTTATCATTATTAATTCATTATCAATTAATGCTTATTAAAACTATATGATAACGGGACTATCTGATGATTCTGTTGTACTATATATATTTAGGACAGTATTAGAACTCCTATTCAACACAAATATCAAATATTAATAAAATCAAAAATTACTATTACTAGCAACTATAAACTTTAGAGGTAGACTTGTAAGTTTTATTGCACATTAGTCGGTGGTATCCTATATGTTTTGTAGTTCTGTAAATATACCTTCTATCTGGTACTCATTATATCTCGATCTATCGTTCTTCTTGGCGGTGATGTGTTTAATTGATTGTGTGGTTTATATTTCCCGGCTTATGTGAGGTTTGATTCTTCTATACTTATCCCTATCAAATGAGCTTTACTACTTGGGTAAACTATTGAAAATATGTCTATACGATTCTCGACAAATAGCCTATCATTTACGGGATGTATTTCAATTCAATGTAATTGTTTGATAATAATATACTATGCCTATATATAATATTATATATATATATATCGAGGTATATGATATCTCATTCTTATGATATTAAGTATATAATAGAGCTACTATATATAATATATTTTTATAATATAATTTATTATTATATACGAATATATATATAGAGATAGACTCAATGGTTTATCATGACACATACTAATATTATTAATTCTCTCCTCTTAAAGGATATGAAATTTAATTGCGCATCTTTGGTTCATTTACCAAAGATTTTCTTGTATATCGTATCAGTATGCGGCGGAGATAGGTTTTCGATATACTAGCCTTAATTAATAGTAGAATGATATATCATAGCCTACATATAAAATAATGGTCCACGATATTAGCTCTAGTCGAGGTATGGATTCAAATTTCGACTTCCAACTTAAGTCATAAGTACCTAATTTGTTACTGTCATACCTAAATTGGTACTTATATGATTCGTGTATTTGTTGATTTATATATTATCTATTCTTATGTGACTTCACGGTCTTGCTTCAGATACATTTATAAAAATTGAGATACATCATCCCCCTTCTCACTATGATTATGTAAGGAGTGTCATTCTGACTCTTTAGTTAATTCGGAGGTGTTAACTGTATATAATAATTTATTATAATATATTTATTTAATTTTTTGCCTGAAGTTCATTATGAATATATTATATATATATTAATATATATATGCATAAGAGTAATTTTATATAATACATAAATGATTGAGTAAGTTTAATTTTTTACCATATATTTTAATATTTTGAGTATTATTAAACATTTAGATTTATAATTAATATTATATATACGGGTATAATATATATATATAAAATGAATACTACACGCTATACGTATATTATAATATATAAGGTATATTGAAATTATATATATTTTATTATATATATTATAATATATATAATATATTATATATAAATATATATATTAATATATATATTATATATTATATATATTATAATATAATATTATTATATATATTTATAAATATATAATATTATATACTATAAATTATATATATTATATAATATTATATATAATATTAAAAATTTTATTATTAATATTAATATTATATGATATATATATATAATATTACCATCTTATATATATATATAAATAATTATATGATATATATTATTATATATATCATATATATATATTAATATATATATATCATATATATTATATCATATTTAATATATATTAATATTATATATATATATTAATAATATATATATAATTATATATAATATATATTAATATATATATATATAATATACTATATATTAATATATTAATATATAATATATTAATATATTAAAATATATACACTAATATTATATATATATATATGTATATATATATATATATATAATTATATATATATATATAATATAATATATATATTATATATATTATAATTATATAATCTATAGATTATATTAATAAATTATATATATAATATATATCTATATGTATATATATATATATAGTTTTATATAATATATAGTATATATATTATATAATATAATATATATAGTATATATATATATATTATATCTATATATATATATATTATATATATATATATATATATTAATATGAAATATATAATATATAAAATATATATATATATATATATATAATATTAAAATATATAATATATATATATATATATATATATAATAATATATAATATCTATTTATATATATATATATATATTTATATATATAAATATATATAATATGATATAATATATATATAATATAATATATATATATTATATATTTATTTATTTTATATATATATATATATATATATATATATTATATATATATATATATAATAATATATAATATATAAATATATATTATATATATTTATATATATTTATATATATATTATATATATATATATAATATATTATAATATATATATATTAATATATATATATATTAATATAATATATAAAGTATGGCGGGCTTATTTGAAAATGAGTATAATAAAGGAAGCAGTAAATATATATATAAGTAGGTATATATATATATACGAACAACGTATACTAAATACTATTATATATTTATGTGAAATATCACCAAAATTAATACCTATATTTAGTCAAGTTAAATATATATTATATATTTATATATATTATATATATATATATATAAATTAATATATTAATAATATATTATATAATATATATAATTATATATTAATATATATATATATAATATATATATATATATTATATATATTATATATAATATTATATTTATATATATATATTTATATTAATATATATATATATATATATAATATAAATTATTTATATTATATATTATATATGGTATATTATATAATATATATATATATATAAATAATATATATATATAAAATGATCTTATATGTAATTAAAACCAAAACGAGATCTACATTTAAGGGAAAAATATTAATAGATCTTTTGCATGCAAATGTTTATACATTCTTCGAATGAGAGAGGCAACAAATGTTCTCTTGTGAATATATTATAACGATAAATTGACCACAATGGCATGCTTAGTTTTCTATCAGCTTATCTTAAGGCATTCGAGCTGATAACTTATTGGACTTATTTGTAGGACCACTAATATTACAATAAAGTACTAAGATTAATATAATATGAAATATATAGAATGCGAGAATATTTATGCCTGAAATAATTTTAAGTCTTTCTTTTTTAGATCCATATAATAAGAAGAGAGAGGAATTGAATAAGGAGATGAAAAAGTGGGGCGTCTGAGAGCAATCAAGATGCATTGCCAGAATCTAAAGGAAATTGAAAAACTTTCACTTTATAAATCCAACTTATATATTAATATTAATATATTATATATATATTATATATTATATATATTATATATTAATATTAATATATATATATATTATATAATAATTATATTAATCTATATATAATATAATTAATATATATATATATATAAAATACTATATATATATATACTATTATATATATATATATTATATAGTATATATATATATATATATATATTATATATATATATTATTACTAATATATAATATATATATATATATATATATATAAATTATATATATTATATATATATATTATTAATACCATAAATATATATATATATATATATTATATTAATATAATATATATATATATATTATTAAATTATATATATATATATATAATATAATATACTATATTATATATATAATATTATATTATATAATATATATATATATATATATATATTACAAAATATATATATATATATATATATATATATCTGTATATTATATATATATATATTTATATTTAATATATATAATTTAATATATATATATATATAATTAATTATTAATATTATATTATATATATTATAATTATATAATTATATTAATTTTTAGAGGTTCGATATATAATATATATATATATAGATACACACGATATATAAGAGTATATATAAAATATATACACTATATATCTATATATACTAGGCGCTCTGTTCATTAACCCCTAATTTAGTATGAAATTTTCCTCTATACCTGTTATTCTTCCCCTATTTTTTATTATTTAAATATAGACGATCAGTATCATGGCATATCTATTATATATACTTCTCATGTATAGTCAGTATATAAAAATAATAATTTATTCCGTATAGTACTCTAATTATAATCTATCAAATAAGTTAATAGTATATGATATTACAGAGGAATCTACTATATTATTATTATATAATATATTATAAAATATATATACTTGAGTAATACTATATATATAGTTAGCAATATATATATATATATATATATATATATATATAGCTTTTTCAATATTAAAAAAAAAAAATATTCTACATTATATATAATAATATAAAGAAGATGGTGTCCCAAAAACTATTTAATTTGGGTGCATATGCCCCCTATCTTATAACTCTGTAAGATAAATCCTAGACCACGTTCAAGCTTACCCTAAGTTACCACAATGAGGAATCCTATAAAAGGGGCTTGGGTCACTACAAAATTTGGTTCTTACCTATATACGAATGTACCATGAAAGTTAAAATTTATATAACATATAATAATAGAAGAAAGGACAGTTGAATTACTATTACACTAAGAAATTATGTAAAGAAAAGTATAACAATAATAATATGAATGTTGATATTTATGAAAAAAACAATAATAAAAATATAATAGATAAATATGAAAGCATAAAAACTAAAACTTATTTTATAATCGAAAGCTTCTTCTTAAATATATACAGTATATATGATTCAATTTTAATTATTAAGTTAAATTACTTCCAAATCTACTTCTTGTAGAAAACAAACTGGCGAGATCCACTATGTGCTTGATGCCTGCTTAGGCAGAGAGAGACTTATTAAATTAGGCATCAATTTAGTCTGTTTCATTCTCAAGATTCTTCGATTTATAAGTGATACCATTCGATTTCTTCTTACGATATAGCAACTAGTTAAAGTCTAAGCTACATTCACTATATATGATGCGTTCTATAAAGATCAATCGATATGATATGTAAAAACCGTGTAAAATGGGAGGGATTTTTAAATAGCAAAAAATTCACTGTTAACTAAACTATTCAGTATAGAATTGACCTCCTTAAAATAAACAAATTTGTCCCCTTGTGAAGCGTGGGTCCACGTTTATGGGAAATCACTGGATATAGTAGATAGATAGATTAGATAGATAGATAAATTAGAATTAGAATAGATAGATAGATAGATAGATTATCAGATAGATAGATAGATAAGATAGATTATAGAATAGATAGATAGATAGGATAGATACAATAAGATAGTCATGATCCGATATATAAACCAGCACGCACTAAACTATATATGATAAAAAGAGAGATATAATATGAAAATGGTCAGATAAGTAGAAGATAGATATATGAGAAGATATAAAAAAAAAAGATGATAGATAGATAATCAGATAGATAGATAGATAGAGACATATAAATTAACAAGAAATTGTTTTTAATTTTATCTTAACTGAATACATATTACGTTTACAAACACTTAATCAATAATTATATTAATCGTTCTAAATATAGGACTATATTATTATATTATATATGATTTGCCTACTCAAGAATTTTGACCACGAGCCGCCCACTGATAATATATATATATATATATATATATAGACAATATATATATATATATACCCACAAGCATTATATATAATATATCATATATATATATAATATATATATAGTATATATTATATATATATATATAAACTATATATTATAAATATATCTTAATATATATATATAATAATATATATAATATAATATATACTATATTATACATACTATATATACATATATATAATAACTAATACTAACTTTAATATATATAATATATAATTAATAACTACTATATATAGTAAATAAACTTATATAGCTTTACATTAATATATATATATATATAATACAAAGGTGGGCACCGTTAAAGAGAAAGAAAAGTTAACGTCGTTAATTTTAATCGATTAACAAAAAATATTAACGACGTAATTCATTAAAGCGTTTATCGGTAAAGAATGTACGCGGAAGTTAACGTTAATCGTTAACGTTAACCGTCTCAAAATATGTAGGAAATAGTAATAATTATGTTATTTTCTTTTATTATAATAATATCCTAACAATATTAATAATGAATATTAAGCTTATCAGACAAATTAGTTAGACTTTGACCTATAGAAGATGCTTTTGCCGCTTGCCGAAGAATACTTCCAAAGCGTAAATAACTTATTAAATTAATAACACAATACCGGGTGTCCGTAAAAGAATATATATACCAGTTTTCAATGCTTTATTCATAACAGCACATAGATATAACCAATATCCATATCATTATCATATATCAAAGTGAAGAGTAAGTTTTGCATAGTTTCGAATATGCAAATGCGCCAGAACGGGTTCCTGATAGGAAACCCATCGAATACGCGCATCACAGATTGTAAGTCTTCTTAGTGCTGAACCAAATACTGACAATGGCGAGTCCTGAGCGTAAAAGCTTCTGTGTTCTACAATTTGGCTAAGTGTGAATCTGTAATATACGAAATTCCAAGTGCGTATCGTTTACGATTTCCAATGTGATCCCTCCATGTGGCAAAAAAACATTCGCGATGGTACTCAACGGCAATTTGCAACTATGGATGTCTTTGTAAAGGCAAAAGTACAGGACGGCCCCAAGTGACTGTGCAGGATGTGGAACGCGTATGCAGGCGCCCATCGTTTCTTCATAGTCCTAAGAAATCCGTTTGGAGAGCAAGTCACGAACTGAAGGTGCCAAAACGACGGTGTGGAGGTGTTAAGGAAACGTTTACACAAGCGTGCATACCGGTCGGTTGCAGTTTGTACATGATTTAAAGCCCGACGACTAGGCTCTAAACGGTTTACCTTTGCCTGTGCAGAGTTAGGTTAGGTCGAAACGATGACCTTCTAGATCGTATAGTGTTTAGCGATGAGTTCCACCTTTCATCTCAGGGGTAAGGTGAATGCCCATAAATGTTAGTATCTGGGGTCTGAAAATGCGCATATAAACTTGTAGAACACGAACGTGATTCCCCAAAAGGTTAACGTTTTCTGCGCCATATCCCGACGCCAGGTCTACGGACCTTTCTTTTTCGCAGAAGCAACCGCAACAGGGGTCACCTATCTCGATATGTTACAATAATGGCTCTTTTTACAATTATTAGTGGATGAAGCGGTAAACTTTATATTATATGGCAGCAAGATGGAGCCCCTCCACATTGGATCACATAGTGCGAGCGTGGTTGAACGACTTAATCCCAGATCGTTGGGTTGGTCCATAATGGTCAAGACGACAGAGCTCTATATAATCTGGCCCCCGACCGGGTCCCGGACTTAACGCCATGCGATTTCTTCCTATGGGGGCTGCCCAATTATACGCAGAATTGAAACGCAGAATAGAACATGCCGTTCCTTCCATTACTACGGATCTGTTAACCAATGTTTGGGAGGCAATTGGATTATCGGCTGAATGTATCCCCTATAACGAAGGGGGCACATATTGAACAAATGTAGGAAAAACTCTGTTCAATGACCTTCACTTTTGATGTATGAATATGCTAGTTGATATTGTATATTACGCTGTAATATATCATAAAGCATTGAAACTGGGACATTCTTTACGGACTCCCGAGTAAGTACTATTAATTTGTAAAAATAATAGGATATGTCAACTTAGAATTTTATACAAATATCGGTATATTTTTTAATGTTACAACGCTTATGAGCCCTAGTTCTTATATTTTTCACCAATTCGCAAAAGAAGCAAGTTCAAGTAACTAACGAAAGAAGTTAGACTCATTGACGAGCAACAGTCACTATCTCTTTTTTTCTTCAGCGAACCAATAAGAAATGAGAATAGAGCAAAAGAAAAAACGTCAAACATTTCTAAACGGGATAAAAACCGTGTAAGAATAAACACATTTGAGCCATTGAGAGGAGGGTTTAGGAAATTTTGGAAAATAACAGTTTGTTATCAACAATCGAATCTAATACAATTTCAAATCTGATAAGAAAATATTTTATAACTCGTAAATTAACAAGTAAACGATTAACGGATGTAGGGAAAATTTTAACTCGTTAATGGTCCGTTACTTTTTTTCGAAATTAACGACAGCGTTAACAAGTTAACGAAAAATTAAAAACGAGTTAATTAACCGGTTAACTGCCTTAACGCGTTTAATTGCCCACCTTTGTATACTATATATATATATATATATACTATAATATTATTATATATATATATATCTTATATATATATCTATATATTATATAATATATATATATATATATAATATAAATAAATAATATATATATAATATACTATATATATATTATATATTTAGTTAATAAACCTGTAACAATGGTAATGGAGTCATTGTAGCTAAAACACAACCCAGTTAGTTTTGAGTTTGGTGTTAGTGAGTTTATAGTAAAATATTCAGACAATGGAAATCTACAGTAAAGTAATTGGGTTGATGTGATTGTGCGTGAAAGTTCTTTATAGCACAGAAGAATTTAAATTACAAGATGGCTGAAACTAAAAAGGGGGAAAAATCAGAATATGCAGATCAATTATGCGGAAATATAGAACTTCGTTGCCTTTATATTATTCAATAATAAAGATCATGTACTAAAAAGAGCCTGTAGTTTTTTGACTACACTCTCTCCAAGGGATCGTATAGTCGGCAGCAATAATAGCAGTAGGATCGGTTGAGGATCAATGTCTGATAGCCGTTTCCAATGGTTTTTATTAATGAATAAAAACATAAAGCAGTGATCACATGTTTAAAATGTAGTATGTAAGTAAATTGGAGTGAGAAGATAAAGGAAATACCATATAAATCACTGCTAGAAATGAATCACGAAAGTGATGACCTTTCAAGCACTGGTTTTATGGAGTGTTCAAGCCCCCTCCAACACACTTGCTCTGATCGATTGAGTTATTCTTTCATCGATCAAATAATAAATTTATATCTTATATAGATAGCAAAATACATAACGCGTGTAGTTTACTGTCAGGTACTCAAAATATACTTTGATTATAATGAGAAAGCAGAAAATTAAAATAGAAGCAGATGTTCGGAACTCAGCTGGAGATGGGGTTTGCAGAACTCTGTAAAGTCAATGTAGAACGTTTAAATTGCTACGGAGGAGACAAAACAATTATATATATATATATATATATATATATATATATATTATATTATATATATATATAATATAATAATATAACGAGTATACTGATTGTTTATATTACTAGTATATATAGTATATTATCTAATTATAAATATTCTATTATAATAATAATAGTATTATATATATATATATAGTATAATTTATCTATATATATAAGTATAATATATATAGTATATATTATATATATATATATATTATTATATATATATATATATATATATATCATTTATTAATATATATATATAATTTATATATATAGGTATTATATATATATATACTATATAATATCTGAGTACTCTGTGGGTTGGCGCATATATATATATTATATATATATATATATATGTTATAGAAAGAAACATATATGAGAAGGTAAAGAATAAACTGCCTTCTCTGGGATTGACCACCGCATATGTTGCGCGCTGAGGAACAAATGCCGGTGCTAAGTACAACTGGCTATCCTCCAAGCCCAGAAAAACTTGGATTCAACGAACAGTTTATAAAAGGCAACCGAGTTCCCGTTCAAGGCGACATCACCAGGTGTCCAGCTCTGTCCTATCTCTCGCTCTTTATATTTTAGATGTTAAGTATATTGCATAATAATCGCAATTTGATAAGATGTTAAGAAAGAACAATATATGAGAAGGTAAAGAATAAACTGCCTCCTCTGGTCGAAATCGCACCGCAATGTTGCGCGGAGGACAATATGCCGCGTGCTATAACAACTGAGGTCTATCCTCCAAGCCATAAAACTTGGATTCAAGAACAGTTATTAAGCAACCGAGTTCCCGTCAAGGCGACATTACCAGGTGTCCAGCCTGTTCCTGATCTCCGTTCTTTATATTTTAGATGTTAAATTTGCAATAGATAATCGCAATTTGATGAAATAATAACTCGTTGAATTATAACTGTTCTTGAATCCCAAGTTTTTGGCTTGGAGGATAGCTCAGTTGAATAGCACCGGGCATTATTGTCCTCACGCGTAACATGCGGTGGTTCAATCCAGAGAAGGCAGTTATCTTTACCTCTCATTATATTTTTCTTTCCTTTAAACATATTTCACATTGGCCGATTATTATTGCAATATTTAAACATCTAAAATAAAAGAACGAGAGATAGGACAGGCTGGACACCTGGTGAATGTCGCCTTGACGGAACTCGGTTGCTTTAAACTGTTCTTGAATCCAAGTTTTTGCTTGGAGGATCAGCTCAGTTGTATAGCACCGGGCATATTCTCCTCACGCGCAACATGCGGTGGTTTCAATCCCAGAGAGCGGCCACTTTAATCTTGCACCATTCTCATTATACTGTTCCACTTTCCTCACAATGTTATCAACTTCCAATTATTATGCAAAATTTAACATCTAAAATATAAAGAACGAGAGATAGGACAGGCTGGACACCTGGTGATGTCGTCCTTGACGGGAACTCGGTTGCTTTATAACTGTTCTTGAATCCAAGTTTTTTTGGCTTGGAGGATAGCTCAGTTGTATAGCACCGGGTATATTGTCCTCATCGCGCACATGCGGTGGTTCAATCCCAGAGAAGGGGTAGTTTATTCTTTACCTTCTCATTATAGGTTCTTTCTTTAACATCTTATCTAATTGCGATTATAATGCAATATTTAACATCTATAATATCATATATATATATATATATATTATATAATATATAAGTATATATATAATATATAAGTAATTATATATATATATATATATAATGATCTCTGGTAGAAAATACAACGAGCAGAAATTGTATAAGTAAAAGTTTGTAAGATGAATGAGTAGGACGCTTGGTGTGAGATGAATTTTTAAAATTCTGATAGATTAATATATTAATGTGATGCCGATAAAAGCTTGAAATTTGATAATTTAGAAAGAGAAAAAATATTTTTAATAGAGTTTTAGGAAAAAGAGTTTCAAGAAAGTGAAAAAGCAAGATCAGAGGAGAGAGAGAGAGAGAGAGAAAAGGACAGAGAGAGAGAGAAGAGAGAGAGAGAGAGAGAGAGGAGAGAGAGGAGAGAAGAGAAGAGAGAGAGAGAGAGAGAGAGGATGAGAGAGAGAGACAGCACACACACAACATACACAACCTACACACAAGACCAAACTACATGACAGACAGAACAGACAGGTAGACAGATAGAGATAGGGGGAACGGAAGGATTAGAAGAGAAAAGTTCCCATTTATATTGTATAAATAGATGATTATTATAACCCACATACAACAAAGCTTTCAAAAAACGTTCTTTATTAACAGATTTACAAATAAGTCTCAATTTTACTTTCGAACATGTCCTCTCTGAATGGGTAATGACTTAACTAGACGTTCATCTATTACAGCGACGTTGCATTTTCAACACCCCTTTCTTTCTAGCAAATGCCAATCATTTTCTTGAGTGGAGATACAAAATATAAAAAATTATAAACAAATTCCGTGTGGAAAGATGAACAAAAAATAGTATAAATTTATACTATTTTTTGTTCATCTTTCCAAGTAACTAACATGAGATATCCGGCCCTCTTGCATAGTCACTCTCGTGCAAAATATATTATCCGATTTACCAAAAAAATAGTATTTAAAATATACATATGAGTGATGGCAACGAGCTTAAAAAAAATGGAAAAGGGCCGTGTTTTAAAAAAAAGCTCATTGATCTATCTATTAACAGGGGTATTAGCCGAGAACTCATTCAAAAACACCTAATTTTAAACGCATGGTATAGAAACGTAAAATCCTTTTAATTATTAAATTATGTTGGTGGTTAAGATATATTGATTTTATATTGTTTGATACGGAAATATATAACTATAATATATAGTAATATATTTAATTATATATATATGAATTATAATATGATAATATATATATAATATATTATATATGATATATATGATATATATATAAATATATATATATATATATATTATATATATATAATATATATAATTATATAATATATATATATAAATATATATATATATAGCTATATAGTATATAATAGTTATATATATATATATATGATATATTATATAATATATATATATATTATATTTATATTTTATATATTATATATAACTATATATATATATAATATAAATAATATAGTATATATATATTTATAAGTATATATATATATAACTATAATATATATATATATATATATATATATATATATCACTCACGCTGTGAGTGAGATATATGTTAAAATTCTAAACAATCTACAGAAAATATGCAAATGTGACGCGTATAAATAAATATATATCCAAATTTTCTATACAAAATTGGGTAAGAAATGGGTCTCCGGCCTTACGAACATCATGCTATCCCTGGTTTTAAAAATATCAAAGAAAGGGGATTTGCAATTTGCTTATCATTCATTTTTGCACGTGAGTTCTGAACAAAAGGGGCGAGCGCAATACGTTTTTCATTTCTTTCATTATGATGAAAGAAAGAAAATTTATTGTACTTCTATTGTGTAACTATCCCAAAAATGGGCAAACTTCGAAAAGTTGTTTAAAATTGTTCATTGATGGACGACGAGTCGATGTTTTGGTGACAACACTCTAATACCAAGTGGCGACGACGAAAAAAAAAATCTGTATATTTAGAGTAGAGTTTTCTCTATACAGAATTCAAACAACAAATTTAACTTAACCTAACTAACCTAAACTAACCTATATCGTTGCCCAAAACCTAGACTTAACCTAACTTAACCTATAACCTAACCTAACCTACCTAACCTAACCTAACCTAAACCTAACCTAAACCTAACCTAACAACGCTAATGCTAACCTAAAATAAACTTAACCTAACCTAACCTAAACCTAACTAACCTTACACCCTACCCTATACCTAACCTAACTACCTAAACCTAACCTAACCTATACCTAACCTAACCTAACCTAACCTAACCTTAAACCTAACCTAACATAACATACAATACCTTACCTAACGCTAACCTAAACCCTAGACCGATTCCAGAACGCTTTTTAAAAAAGATAAACTTCCTGACGACCGCAGTTGCGGTTGTGGAGACCAGTGACAACCGCTGTTCGCGGTTGAGCAGGCTGCGGTTGAAGTAGCGCAACGATGGAGGCAACCTGCGGTTGGGCTGCAGTTGTGGTTGTCTAATAATATGTGTGGTTGCTCCTGCATTTGCGGTGCGGTTGCGGTTATTTACGATCCATCACTAATATATATAATAGATATATATATATATATAATATATATTATATATATATTATAATAAATA
>JABUQX010060462.1:25000-28270 GCA_015478945.1 Trachelipus rathkii
TCACCCCTTGGTATTCACAGGGTGATCCCTGATCGGTTCCCGCGTCACAACATAGAGGCTGGAAAATATTTTCTTTCCTTTCTCTTGGTTTTTCTTAGATTTAGTCTTTTCAGCTTGATGGCTGAACCTCTTCACCTGTTTGTTTATCAAGCCTTCCCTTTTCCATGGACCCCAGCTATTATAGAAGTAGTATCGTTTGCCATCAATCATTCTTGAGGAAAATTTTGGTTCCTTTTCTGAACGCCCACTTCATCTGCAGACATTCGAAAATATCATCGTTCTTCGAAAGAAGATGTTTCCGAAGGCGATGATTATTCCTTCTTCAGCCCTGGCCTCCTTCTAAAAGGGCTGCTTGGCCGCCGTCAAGGCGGGGGCATCTCTTCTTTACTTTCATAGCAGTGTTCTTCTCCTTGCCGTCCTTGTAGCTGGTGGTCGCTCTGCTTGCCGCTACCGTAAGGAGAGAACAAAACAACCTAAACCTCTGCTTCCTGTCATTGTGGAGAGAGTCTGCTGTTTACGTGACCGTAAGATAGAGACCGCTGCTTGCGACACCGCAGGAGAGAGAGACTGCTATTTGCCAGGAAAGGCACGCTGAAGAGAGTGGTGTAAACTTCCCATGTCACCATCAAAGCGAGGGGAGTTGGGTTGTGCTATATAGTTTCTCCCTTCCCTCTGCTTTCCTCCTCTCGCTTCATGGGAGTAGTTTGATCATGCCTCCTTCCCGACTCTCTTCTTGTATGTCGGGATATTATCATAACTTCTTTTGGGTTGAAATTTTACTGAATATTTGTCCTAATCACATTCGAACTTTATTCAAGAAATTGGTTGTAATGCTTACGTTTTTAAGAAAAATTTTATAAAAAAAAAAATGTATATACTAAAACAGTGTTGCTTTAAGGACGAGCGGGGGTAATTATTATAATATTCTAATAAACAGACATCATGTTTAACATATATCACAAAATAAGCTATATTTAACCAACAAACAACCGCCTCTACGTTTTGTAATTTAAGTAAGCCCTGGAAAAAGTAATTTTCAGATACAATAGGTTTACATAATTTCTTTGATTTCACATTTTCTTTAACTTTTATTTAGAGAAAATTTGGCCAGCCTTCAGAAAGCAACATGCATGTATCTAAAAAACTATAACAGCTACAGAAAATACATAACATTTTTGAATTCAGCAAGCAATATTATGGGTGAAACTTAAAAAAATGTATTTTATTCTGATATTTATTAGAGAGTTGTGTGGTGTAAAAAATGGATAAATGAGAGAATAATGAAAAAGTACGTTGAGATGGTTTGGTCATCGAAGAACAGGTGAATGATGAGTCAGTT
Source organism: Trachelipus rathkii (assembly GCA_015478945.1). Taxonomy (NCBI): domain Eukaryota; kingdom Metazoa; phylum Arthropoda; class Malacostraca; order Isopoda; family Trachelipodidae; genus Trachelipus; species Trachelipus rathkii. Next base: position 26,340 of record JABUQX010060462.1, read on the forward strand.
GGTAAGCGGATGTTATTGGTGAGTGTGCTGGGAATCGACCGAAGAAAAAGTGCATGGAGTCAGTAAAGGAATTCCTGAAAGAGAGGAATGTGAGTTTGGCAGAGGCGAGAGGAAATGTGCATAATTATGAGTGAGTGGTAGGGGTTTTGTGGAGGGGGTATGGTTATTGCCCACCATGGGCCCCAGCGATGAAAACCCCCTCAATTGACGATGCAGTGCAATAGGGAGGGGATCCGTCCCGCGGTCCCCGTGAAAGCCTAGGTTTAGATTTTTTACTTTTCTAAGCTGCGGGGAGCTTTCTGTCTCACGTAGAGTTTAAAACGAGGTTGTAGGCTGGGCTTATCTTTCCCCCGGCTCGCGTCATAAATTCTTTCCTACTACTGTTCCTGTGCTCAGTGCCTGCGACGCAGCACCCCTTATCCCCCTAGTCCCCTTGGGGAAAAGAAAGGTGGGTTGATGCTGAATAATATATATAGTTATAAATAATATAATATATAATAATATATATATATTATTAGTATATATATACTATATATATATATATTTATAAAATATATTATACTATATATATATATAAATATATAATTTACTATATATATATATAATTATATATATATATATAACATAGTATATAAATATATATTTATATCTATATATATAATATATATTTATATTATTTATATATTACTATATATATATATATACTCTGTGTGTGTGCATATGTATTGTGAAGTGAAAGATTGAAAAATTCCTTTCTGCCACTTTTTTTGTGTGTTTCTTGTTATTGGGTGTAATAAACTTAATCTGGAGCATGTTTGTTACTTTGATTTTATTTTGTGATATTGTTGGATACTATACAAAAGGATTTTATTACATATTCTTTTATTTCTTACAATCGAACTATTATATACTTTTAAATTAAACATTGTTATTATTATTATTAATTATATTTATTAATTAAACATTGTTATTATTATTATTATTATTATTATTATTATTATTATTATTATTATTATTATTATTATTATTATTATTATTATTATTATTATTATTATTATTATTACAATGACACTGAACAATTATTTTTAATATTATATATTATTATTATTATATTATATTATTATTATTTAGATTATTATTATATTATTAGTTATTATTATTTATTATTATTTTATTATTATTAATTATAATTATATTTAAATCTTCTTCTGTTTATTTAACAGATTAATATTTTATCACTTCAAATATTATAGTATTAACTATTAATTTATATTATTATCATTATATTATATTATTAATTTTTATTATATTATTATCGATCCTATATATATATAATTATCTATTATTATTATTATTATTCTTATGATTATTATTATTTTATTATTATATTATGATTATTATTATGATGCTTTTAATTATTAATTATTATATATTTTGAAAGGAGTGTAAATCTAGTTCTATGAGGTCTGTAAAAGTTTGCCAATTTGCTTTATTGTAGTTGATGCACGTTTTTTTTCAAAAGTATTTGTTGAATTGTGATTTATATTAGAATGTGGTCTGAGAAGAGAGTATGAAAAGTTTGCCAGGTTGGGGTGACTTGAATTTGGGGGAACCAGAAGGAAATGTTAGGGGATGTGGGGTCCTTATTGTGTTGTAAAGGTCCTCGAGTAGGTTGATTTCGGTTGTTCAGGATGCTGAGCAAATGTGAGTTGTCTACAAGTGCATCACCTCTTGTTTGTGAGTGTTAAGCCATCGTGTGCTTTGAAGTCCCATCCTAATATTAAGCTATTATATTTTCCTTAGGGGACGAATCAGGTACATAACCTTGCGGGCAGTGTTGGGATGTAGATGGAGGGATATAAATATTAAATAAATTGTACGTTTTTATGTTTACTTGTATTTCTTTTGATTGGTAAGTAGAAATTTGGTTA
>JABUQX010060463.1:0-38987 GCA_015478945.1 Trachelipus rathkii
CGTGTACTTCGTTCAGGAAGGTGGGTGTTTAACCGTTTATCGTGAAACGCTTTCGCGTTTCGTGCGCCGCTTCATAGCGGATCTGGGCCGAAGCCGAAGTCAGAGCCGGATCCGGATCCGGATCGGACTAAGGTTTCTGAATTTCTTCAGAAAACCATTTTTAGGTGAAAATTTATTTCAAGAGAAGACATGCTGAGAAATGTTCAAATAGTGTGAAACATTAGTCGGATCCGGAGCGGAAGCCAAAGTCGTATCCGGAGACGGAGCGGGATCCTGGGCATGAATTTTCGGGGAAATATTTTTTTGGTGAAAACTTTGTCCAGAAGACGTACTTCTACGTTATCAAATAGTGCAGAAACCTTAGTCGAATCAGGAGCCGAAGCTGAGAAATGTCGGATCCGGATCCGGATCCTGGGTATGAATTTTCTTCCAGATAATAGTTTTTGGTGAAAAAATTTATTTATTTCAAGAAGAGATGCTGAACAATGTTCAAATAGCCTAGAAACATTAGTCGGGGAGCCGAAGCCGGAGTCGAAACCGGATCCTGGGTATGAATTTTTTTCGGGGAAAATATTTTGGGTGAAAAATTTATTGTCGAAGACGTGCCGAACAATTGCCAGTGGAGTACAGAAACCTTGAGTCACGTATCGGAGCGGGGAAGTCGAGAAATCAGCCGGATCCAGGCGGATCGGATCTAAGGTATGAATTTTTTCAAGTATTTCTAGGTGAAAAATTTAATAGAGGAAGACGATGTGCCGAACAATTTTCAAAATAGTGTAGAAACAGTAGTCGGACCGGGATGCTATATGCATCAGGACACAGTCTGGTATGGTGGTAAAAAAAGGAAATATTTTTTTGATGGTGAAAAATTTATTGTCAGGAGACGTGCCAGACAATTTTCAAATAGTTAAGAAACCTTAGTCGGATCGGAGCCGTAGCCGGAGCTGGTCCGGAGCCGAATTTCTAGCCGGATCCTGGGTATGAAATTTTTCGAATTTTTACGGCAGGGTGTGCTGGAAGAAGTGCTGGACAATTTACAGCTAGTGCAGAAACCTTAGTCGGATCGGAGCCGGAGTCGAAGTCAGGTGGATCCCGGATCCTGGGTATGAATTTTTTTAAATAAATATATTTTAGGTGAAAATATATTTGTCAAAGACTTACTGAACAATTTTCAAATGATACAGAAACCTTGGTTAGTCCGGAGCCGGATCACAAGGCTGAGTCAGACCGGATCTAGATTTTAACAATTTTCAATAAATGTTTTTAGGTGAAAATTTATTGCCAGAAGAACAATTTCTGAATATTATTTACAAATAAGTTAGAATCCTTAGGGGGCCGAAGCCGAAGCCGAAGGCGAAGTCAGAGTCAGACCCGGAGCCTGAGCCGGATCCTGGGTCTGAATTTTCTTCAGGTGAAAAATTTATTGCCACAGAACGTGCTGAATAATTTTTCAAATAGTGCAAATTCCTTAGTCGGATCGGATCGAGTCGTTTGGGAGCCAGTATATTACACAATATATGTACTAATTTGAAATACTGATTAGCAGAAGACGCGCTGAAAAGCTTGTAAAAATAGTGCGAAACGCCCAGTCAGGAGCCAGTCGGAGCCGGAGGCGGATCTGAAAAACCAATTTTTTTCAAGAAATATTTTTAGGTGAAAATATATTACCAAAGAAGTGTTCATCAATTTTCAAATGTAGAAACCTTAGCCCAGGGCGAAGTCTGAATAAAATAATTGTTTACGTTTGCGTGGGAATAACCCATATATATATATATATATATATATATATATATATATATATATACATATATGCTGTATATATATATGTAATAATAATATATATGTATATATGTAATATATGCATATTATATATATTTCTTACTATTATTAATATAACCTTATATATAATATATATATAATATATATATATATATAGTAATATATATATATATATATATATAATATATATATATATATATATATATAACTAATAATATATATATATATAATAATATAACTAATAATAATAATAATACATATATATCCATTATATAGCTCTAAATCTATTCTTCTTTGCTCTTCAACTAATTTTTCCTATATATTTTGCTAGATCTATCATGGTGTTTCAAATATATATATATACATATATATATATATATATGCTGCTGCTTATTATATATATATATATATACTATATATATATATATATATATATATATATCTTTATATCTTTCTCTTTACTATATATATTTATAAATAGAATAAGTAATGCTATTCTATCTACGACAATTGTAAGTCTTTTTGAAATAGCCAATAAATATTCTCAACGTCATAGATGAATCATACGTCGTACCTCTCAAGGCCTTACCACGTGGAAAAGCACAATTTCAAATGCTAATAAGCGTAATAATAAGGATAGCATAATTCTAATAAGGTGATGTCACGAAATCAACAATTTGAAAATAGTTTTTATTTGTTTCTATAGTTGTTATAATTTTTTTAAAATGAAATTTAGTATTTAATTTAATATCCGCCTTCCCAGAAAAGAAAGCATCTCAGATTTCTAATCTAATGCTTTGATATCACTGCTTTATGAAACTCTCGGTGCCCATTTAAATCTGACAGGAGAGGTGGTTGGAACCTGCTGTGGCTACATTGGAAGAATTCCACTTGTCTTGGGTTACGGAGGCAACCAATCAAAGAATCCAAGAGCGCGAAATGGGCACAACATCTTGTTGCGACAAATTTGCAATAATAAGACGAAGAAAAATTCACTCGCGCCAGGACTCTAACCATCGTCAACAGCGTCGCCGTTAGACAATACGCAGGAGGCTCCCGTCCGATCCACCTTCCCAGAAAAGATGGCATCACGGAACAATTTTTTTCTTATATATTGCTTCGAAATCCCTGTTTTGAAACTTGGTACTTATTTAAATGGACAGGAGGTTGGAACACCTGCTGGGCTACATGGCATTCTGCTTAATTGCTCCTGGGTTACAAGAGCAACCAACCAGCGACATGCTCCCAATATGCTTGTTGCGAACAATTTGCAATAATAAGACAGAAGAAGAGAAAAAATTGCACTCTAACGCCAGGACTCTGAGACCATTGACAGCTTAGCATCAAATTGAACATTGTACAGGAAGCTACTGATCGACCACTTTCCAGAAAAAGAAGACATATCGAAACGGTTTTCTAATTTACTGCTCCGATATCACTGCTGAAACTAAGTACTTATTTAAATCTAGACCAGGAAGGTGGTTGGAGACACCTGCTGTGGCACATGGCATTCTGCTTCGGTGCTCTGAACAAAACGCCAATCAAAAACCCAGGAACGCCGAAATGAGCTGGCACATGCTTTGTTGCGGCAAATTACAATAATAAGACGAAAGAAAAAATTCACTCGCGCTAGGAGAAGCGGCACATCGACAAGCGCGTCGCCGATAGCCGAGGGCCACGTTCCACTACAAGTCCGATCCGTCGGCCCAGAAAATGAAGGCATATCAGAACAGTTTTCTCAAGTGACCTCGCCTTTCTGCTCGATACCACTGCTTTGAAACTCGGTACTTAAATCGACAGGAGGGTGGTTTTAGCACCTGCTGGGTCTACATGGCATTCTGCTTGAGTTGCTCTTAGTTACGGAAACTTGGCCTTAAACAAGCAACATAAAAATGGAACTGTAACACTTGTTGTGCCGAGGCATTCCCCAATATAATAAGAAGAATTAAAAATTTCACTTTCCTTTACCAGGACTCGAACCATCTGACAACTTGGCATCCATATGGGTGAATATGTAATGTGCAGTAAAATTTCAACCATAATTGATGCAGAAAAAGAAAGGCATCTCGGAACAGTTTTCTAATCTCCTCCGTTTGTATTTGTGGCTTTGGGATACTCCGTTTGTATTTGTAGCCCTGGAGGGTGCTTGGAACCCCATAACATATATACTCGCCATATATATATACCATATACTTATACTTTATATATATATATATATATATATATATATATACATATATATATATATATATATATATATTGATATAAATATTCGTGCATTTATGTCAATATTACAACTTATAACATATAACATATTTCTCTGCCTAAATAGTCGGTAATATAACGATAAAAGTGTGGACTATGATCTCTTATTTCTGTGCAAAAGTATTTAGCTAGATAGAAAAGTTCTTGAAAAACTGATCATTATTTTATATTTCAATGTTTATTTTGCATATATATATAGTATATATATGTAACCTTTGCTATATATATATAACAACTATGTAATATGTATATATATATATCTTTGCTATGCTCTTAACTTAATAACATATAACATATATATATATATATATAACCGCGTACTATATACTACATAACGCGCCTATATATATATACGCCACACTCTATATATATATATATATATATATATATATATATGCTATATATATATATACCATATAGCATATATGAGAATAAATATTTTTTTTTTGCAGTCTGAAAGAAATAATATTTCAAAAAATGTTTATTTGGTGCTTTAGTGCTGCTTACATTAGATCAAAATTCATTAAAACAAACGAACAGTTTTTTTTTCTTAAAATTTGGTAACAACTCTGCATATGAAAACCTTAACAGAATGACGTTTATTTTAAATGCTTTTGGCGATGAGTGGTGTCACACGTGATTATTGTTTTTATTTCAAGGCTTTTGAAAGTGATTACTTTTCAAATTTGTCAACTTTTGAAGCAAGGCAAGAAAGAAAGTGTCTAAGTATGAAAATTTGTGCTACACAAAATAGGGTATTTTGTTGAAAAAAGCATTAAATAATAACGTAAAGATTTGTGCCATTTTACGTGGCTTGAAAAAATTTCCACACCCAAAAAAGCAACAGTTTTTAAAAATTAAAAAGATAATTTTAGTTACGAGTATCAAAACATTTTCTTTTATCAGTTCGAAGAAATGGATTTTGAGGATAAAGTCTCCTTAATTAATCGGTTATACAAAATATTTCTGATTTTCTTCAATGAATATAGAAACATATACAAAGAAACACATACATAAAATACATACATCTGACAGTCTTAGGCAGAAATTATACAAGTCCGATTTGGCTAACACAAACACACACACATACACACACACACACACACACACACACACACACACACACACACACACACACACACACACACACACACACACACACACACACATACATACACATACACACACATGTTCCACTTTATATAATGTTTCAAACTTTTAATGCGTTTGTAAAAATCAAAGTAAATTTAGGGCAGGGTGTGATTTTTGCTTAAGGCGGACCCCATTTTAGCCCCAAACAAAAATGAATATAAGATTCTTAATTTTTCAGCCAAATTTGATCAAATAGTAAGCAAACCGCAGCTTTTCTAACCTCTTAAACGGCGTTTTTGAGTGTTTTTCTGGGTCTGTAATAATTTTTTTTTTAAATATGCATTAGTTTTGAAATTGTCCATGTAGCAAATTTTAAAAAAAAAAAATATTAATTTTTTTTTTTTTTTTGGTATACAAAAAATCATTTAAGTAAAAGATGCATCTCGCCCGACTATATAAGCACTGAAAATTTAATGTTGATCGAATATTTCAATTTTTCAAAAAAAAAATTGTTTTTTTGAAAAAGTGAAATATTGAGATGTATTTTTTTTTTTATTTTTTGGCTCATCCGATCAACATCAAATTTTCAGTGCGTATATAGTCCGGCGAGATACATCTTTTTGCTAAGATGAAATTTTTTTTATACCCAGAAAAAAAATTTTTTTTAAATCGCCAAACATTTTTTTTTTTTTGAAAATTTGTTCCAAGGACAAATCCAAAACTACTGCATATAAAAAAAGTGATCTAAATAAAAAATGTGCATCTCCCACGACTAAAAATGACCTGAAAATTTACTTTTCTTCCTCGTGCCCTAAAAATATAAATATATATCAACCATCAACAAGCAAATATGGATAGTAATGAGGTTTCAATATTTTCAGTGCAAAACTTTAAATTCATTTTACTGTTCACATAAAATATTCATATATAGTAAGTAGTACGAGTAATAAGTTTTGGTGTCTCTACTCTCTATCATTTCATATCAAATTCTTTTACAGATGTAAGACAAATATTTTGTTAAGGTTTCCCCTTTAAGTCTAAGCCAATAAAATATTGGTTCAAATGGGTCAGTTTCATATATCTTCTCCACATAGTTGACACTATCTAAATATTTTTGGTTTTCCAATGTCCAGCAGAAGGGAGGAAAGGAACTTAGATTAGAATAAAATGTGGGGCAAACGGGTTAAAAAAAGCACCAAGCAATACGATCACGGAGCAGCTTATATCAATAAACACTGAACTGAGTAGACTGTTAAGAATGGTCTAGGCGTAACATAAAATAACATCGGGGCAAATCCCCAAAAGAGGGGGTATGAAGTCACACGAGAAGCAGTGGCTGCACAACCGCTTGAAAAAAATGTTATCACTTAATCCTACTTGGAGTAGTGTCAAAATAATCCTCTGGGGAAAGTGTAAAATTTTTTGATCATGTGCAGCCAGAAGATGGATTCCAAGGGTTCACAATGTGAGAATCCTGGGATTCGGGATACACTGGGGATTCCCTACTATATTGAATCATCTGGACAGGATCTTGCAAGCATTTGCAGGGAATTGAATTATATATATATATATATATATATATATATATATATATACTATATATATATATATATATATATATATACAATATATATATATACTCACTCTCTCATACTGCTATATAGTAGCACTTGAGCATATATAACCTGCTCTTATAACCAACATATATATAGCATATACATATATACATATAACCTAATAATAACTTTAATAATCAAAGCAAATTAATAGCATATAATATATAACTATTAATGAAATCATAGAAAAGCGCGCATATATTAACATATAACGCATATATATATGTATATATATAACAATAATAGCATATATATATATATGTAATATATATATATAACTATATATATATTATATATATATATGTATGCTCTTTACTGCAGCCTTATATATATATATATATATATATATATAGTATAGGGGCACTTTCGGCACCTAAAATCGGCAGCCTAACATTACAGATGCAAAATTCTGCAACATCCACAATTAAAGTGTTTTGAAGCTTGAGGCAACAAAGTAGGAGTTTCCAAGGTAGGGAAGACTGTCTTTGAAGGTTTATAAGATCTGGAAGACAGTTTTTAAATGTTTTGAACCTAAATTCGGGATCTATAGCCCCAAAGGTGGACGCAGGTTTCCTTGATGGCTTTTTAAGGGTCTCAAAATATAGGTAGACCATATCTGATGGTTTCATTCCATCTCTCATGACCAGTTTCCCCCAAATTGGCGCTTAAATTAACTTTCTACAAGTTCTGATTGGCTGTATCAAGGTGATCCTTCAAAAATTATGTTTAGGTACTCTTTTAGCTACGTTTCGCTAAATTTGACATTCTAAAGATTTACCTTTACTTTATCTTCAGAGAGTGTATTTTGGGGTTATGGGAAACTGATTAGATTTTCGTAATCGGAGTCGGAGAAGGTACCGGTATCGGAGCCAGTGCCGTTGCCTGTACCAGGGTTAAAATTTGTTATAACTTATTTAATGTATGATACGTCAAATCAGGGTATTGAAGGGTGGTGAGTCCGAATATGATAGTCTCAGCCCTCTACGGGGTGTTGTAACCTACAAAGTGGGGTACAGAGCTGTGCCACCAAAAATATGAAAATTAGAGAAATAATATAATAAGTAAAAATAACTTATCAACAGGAATCAGAGAAGGAGTCAGAGAAGTAGTTGGAGACGGAGTCGGTGGTGGTATAGCTCTGTACCCCACTTTAGGAGGTAGCTACACCCTGTAGAGGGTTGAGACCATCATAATTCGACTCACCACCCTTCAATACCCATGGTTTGACTTATCATACATTATACAAGTCATAACTAGTTTTACCTTCGGTACCGGCAAAGGCCCTAACTCCGATACCAGTACCAACACCGGTACCGACTCCGATTACTTACGTATAATCGGTTTCCCATAACCGTAAAATACATTCTCTGGAGATAAAGTGGGGTAAATCTTAAAGATGCCAGATTTAGCGAAAAGTAACTAAAAGAGAAGCTAAACATAGTATTCGAAGGATCGTTGACCGTGCCTCATACCATAATCGACGTTCAATATTGGATTTAGTTTATTTAGAAGGCGCGAAATTGCAACTCGGAATGTCTAAAACGAGGAATAATTTGTCCAAACCTCAAAAATGGGGTTAACTGTCTAAAATTTCGGGCTCTACGGCACAAAAGTCGGAATCATCGGCCGAAAATGTACACTCTATCCAGAGGGACAGCCGATATCTAGAGGTTGCCAGATTTGAAACTAGCTTTAAAATCTGGCATCCGTCAGTTCCGCCCTGTATCCTACTTTGGTTATTAGCGTTTATCCCTATCGATCATGAAATTCAACGCATTCTCGTTCAAGTTTTGTAATCTAGTCATTACTCAAAAACTGGAAGGATTTAATACAATACCATCTATCATTTACCTTCAGATTTTCAAATGCATAAACCAAAGGTTCTTAGCCTTATATGGCCACCACCCAAAATCAAAATTAGAGTATATACTCGTATATGGAAATTCAACCGATAAACAATTATTATTATTATTGCTGCCACTGTTCATGGGTAATAATAATAATGATCATGATCATGATAATGATAATGATAATGATAATGATAATGATCATGATCATGATCATGATCATGATCATGATCATGATCATGATAATGATAATGATAATGATAATAATGATAATAATAATAATAATAATAATGCTAATAATAATAATAATAATATTACTACTTACACATAATAATAATAATAATAATAATAATAATAATAATAATAATAATAATAATAATAATAATAATAATAATAATAATAATAATAATAATAATAATAATAATAATAATAACAGACATTTGAAAAAAAAAATAGATAATACAACCTTCATTATCTTCGATAAGCGTAACATTGTACTGCAGCGCCTTCGCTGTAAATTCAGATATTTTATAGATATATATATATATAATGTCTGTTATATTTCCTTGACGACTTTATAAGACAGTAACCAAATTTTTATGCATTATAATTAACATAACACCTCATATTACTCTTGCTATTTATTTAAAATAAAATGTTCATAAGTATATTTAGAGCTTGGTATCTCTTTGTCCATTATTATTAATTAATTTTAAATCTAGTAATTTTTTTTAATATAATGATGAGTATTAACAAAATTTAATAATTAGTTTAACATAAAATTACTGTCATTAGCAAATCTATCTTTATAATAAAAAGGGAAGGACAGAAACACCTGATAAATGTATTTTTCCTAAAGCAACAACTAACTTTTGAATGGTAAGTATTACGTTTTTATTTTAATATATGTGATTAGTATAGGATGGAATTAGTAAGTACTTGTTTGCATTAGAAAATCAGTATTCTAATTTGAAAGGAGGTCATTACAAGCCGTACATAGAGCATAAATATGAGTAACATCCACGAGTACACTGTTCATATAACGATGTGATTATCGACAACCTCCCGACAGAATGTATAAACAAAAAAAATGTGAAGAAAAAATTCGTCTATAGAGAAGTCAACTCCGCGCATGAAGGAGTGATAATTTACAAGAAAAATCTGCACGCATAAAGAATGTGTCAAGAAATCCTTGTCTGGGTCCTCTAGCTAGGCAGTATTTCAGTTTCTCTCCGGTGACACACTAGTCTTTGGAGCGCTGGAGAATGTGATACGGAAATAACAATGTGTTATCTTCAGTATCCTCATATCGCGGAGAGAAGTACTCCCGGAAGATCCGTCGCCAGCTGTTGCTTTGGATAAATTGGGTACGTTCAGTCTTGGTGTGGATCGTCATTTGTGAGTCAGAGCAAAGAAGCCCTTCTCCTTATTAGAAGGAAGTGATTTTCAAGTGACAAGATTGGCAGCCATTAGATGACTGAATGTTCTGAATGAAAATTTAATATTTACCAGCTCATGATTAAACCATAGTTATTCGGCTCGAGACCTCAACTTAATATTAAATTTAATTATTTTATTTATTTGTGTAAATTTTTAATATTTATACTTATAAGGGGTGTACTAGAAACAGCATCTTTAAAATTCACAAAAACAGATAATTACTTAGCAAAATTTAAAATATCTACATATTAACTGAATGCATAAACATATATACCAATATGAATAATGTGTGTTATGGTATTCATTATAAGTACAGTATTTTATGCGACCACAATATTTAGTGATATTTTATGACAGCCTTTATCATGTTTTTTTTCTATCTTTTAAATACATTTTTTATTTTTTACTACTTTTCCATATCTAATGGAAAAATAACTAATATCAAGCACAGATCAAATTGATTAGGGATTTGGCAATATTTTTGTCGGATTTCTCTCTGTGTCAATTGTTCGTCGCTTCTTTTGAAGAAATTTTAATTTTTATATTATAAAATTTCTATATATAAATAATGTTTTTAATATTATTAATGGATATTATTATAAAATTAAATTTTTATCTATATATTTATATGTGTGTTTAAATTATTGTTTGTTGTGTGTGTTTGCTGTACTGATTTTTTAATTAGGTTACATCGGTTATAATGAGCAATACATAAAGACAATAAATATGCCTAAAAAAATAAATCAATATATAGAGAGAAATCTAATAATTTACTCCGTAAATTCTATTTTCCACTTTAATATATATAATTTATATTATTATTATTATCTTAACATTATCTTTCCCCAATAGACTGAGGGGGAATGGTGCGATGAAAGCACCCGCAGATACAGTATAGAAAATTGTATGTAACATATAGTTCAGAAAAAGTGAAAAGCCCAAGCCTTAGTCACCTCACTATCACTTATACCTTATATTTATAGTTATAGAAACTCATTTTAGTGAGTGAGCTAGTCAAGTAAATAATCCATCCTTAAAGCTTTATATCACGAACTGCGTACGATATAGATCGCTTCACGTATGTAATTCATCGTCAGTGTGTGGTTCATGCCCTTGGTACCATTATGGGCACTAACTATAATACTTCACCTACTCCGTCAAAACCTCACAGTCATTTATTAAAATATCTCATAGTATTATAATGAACCTTTATCATTCTCTGAGCACTATCTGCATACTTACACAGTTCTCTATTCACACTCTCAAGGCTATTACCTTTTATGACTCAAATCATACTTTTTCCCTTGGTCTCCTACCAGTTCGGTTGATTCTCCAAATACACAACTCACGCATATACATCCGCATAACATCCAACTAATTCTATCCATGCCTATATCCATGTGACCAAAATCTGCATCTCAATGAAGGTTTTGTAATTCTCATGTTCATCTCACTTTCTTCTAGAAACTCACCATATCATAATTACTCTCTCTATATTTTTTCGTGTTTACTGATTTTATACATCAAATATTACTTATGGTAATAATATTATATTCTCTCTCATATATACTATAAGCTAATCATCGCACCTATATAAAACTTTCGTTGTGCGAAGCATATGTGCTCCCTAAGACTTCAACTGCTACACATAATTAGTGAGTAACTTTACTTATAATCATCTAGTATATTTCACTTATTACCCAACCAGTTATCTAACTACTATAATATATATATATAACTAGTATTAATACAATAAGTATAAAACATACTCACTACTATAATGTAAGACCATAAGCGCACTTCAAGATTTATAGTCCTTTACAACATCCACTTATAAATGTATACCATACTCTCCTGTCTATTATATATATACACTACTTACTACTAATACTACATATACTCATGAATCATCCTCAGTTATTACCTTATTTATTACTAATATATATTAATATTATCATAAATATTTAAACTTAGACACTGCTTACATGATCTTGATATACACTATACATCCTAAGCAATTAAATATTCCAGTCAATAACGATGAGACTATCTTCACTCACAACCATAACCTTACTCTCTAACTATAAAGTTGTATATATTCAATATAAACCCTATACTTTTATACACCTTAACAATAATTTTTCATAGAAAGCTTGTCAAACTATTTCCGATGCAACGTTGGACATCGAATACACATTCACATGAGGCTAATGTTCTCTCTCTCTATGCTAGATAAATAGTGGTATAAAGCCTCTGCCAAGAGTCCCTTATCAAATCTTGACTCTGTCAATAAACTTTCTTCCGATCATTTTCTAGGTGTGAAAGCTCAGATCTCTTCCTCTCTATTAAACTTTTATTATCACTAACCTGGGATGGGCCATCTCTGTGGGGTTTTATTATTCTCTATCTCGGTCTAATACAATGTCTTCATTAAAACTCTATTCCGAGTATATACAAACATATAAAATAAAGATGATAACATTTTGAGCTGTATTATTTACTCTCCATAAGATGCCTTTAATCGGCTAATAAAAAATAAAGTCTCCATACAAAAACCTACTTATTTATTCGAGGTACTCACATTTAATTCTTACAATCCAATTACATATAAATTCAGGTTAAATTAACATACTTTTGGAGTTCATTCTAAGTATACCTTATACGTCACGCACTAACCTAATAATATTTAATTTTATAGCTGCTCAATAGACTTATCTCATATTTAAGTCCTAATCATGATACAGCCTTTATTTCAAAAACACTCTATAATAAACCTAAATACACTTTATTCTTTAATTCTCGTAACTTCATTATTATATACAATCATTTAATTTGGTTTTCAGATGTAAGTTTTGATATCCCACATTACTCTATATATCACTAACTGCCTAACGCACCTATGTTCTTATACTTAATATATTAATCCTTCAGGTCACTTAAACGTACAACTCTAACGACCAAAAATAATATAGTCATATATTATTTATCCCTCCAACACATCATATAAACTGTTAAATTCATAGTCATATAAGTAAGTTCCTACTATTCTCACATATATCTCACCTTATATCACTCACTTATGTAATGATAGGTAATGAGGCTTATATAAACTTAAGTAATGTGCAACTGAGTTTTAGAATACATGAGCAGGCTCAGATAATTTACTCTATAATAGCTAGACAACACTTATCAAGGAACACTCCGCTATACAATAATAACATTGTGTAAATCACTGTAGTAAATGATATTACCTCTTTGTTACACAAAATGTACCAATGTATAAAACACACACTAACTGAAAGTACGACTATATTCTACAATAACATAACATATCTATATATTCTGGACATCTCCACGAGTATAAAGCTTTTAGTCAATTGTCATAAGTACGTCATATAGATTAAATATTAATCTAACATAACTTAGACATCATGCTCCAAGGGAGATAAGACCGACCTCCTCTTGGATACAGACTTATGCACGATTCCGGGTGCTCTCACCTCGGCCTCTAGGTTGGCACGTACCGGAGATTGTTAGATTTCGTCCCTCCCTCTTCATTCATAATCTCCCGATCCGGCTTCGAGATCCCCCTCACAATACGAGTATACTCATGCTCCTTTTCAATCTTGCATCAACTTAGTCTTTTAGAGGGGGCCTCGAAGCAGACTGAAGGGTGACAGCAAAGCGTGGACGAAACGACTTTACTACCTATTCTAATTTATAACTGCTATACGCCTAATTCCCAGATATTTAATGCCAATATGTTATTGTTTCATGACTCTGTTCGAAGATGTGTTCCGTATTTTTCCATCACTGTTCACTACCTATTTGTTCGATCATTCATTCCGGTGTATACAAGCAACACCGATATCCTTACTATATCATCTATTCTGATGTCAAAGAAATATTCTCGCCTATTATTTCTCATATTTCTCTTATCCTTTTATTCGCGGAGCTTGCTCTTTACTCCACCGTTAATTGCAGAGGATACCATTATTCTCCTGGCTGTAAAGTTTCCTCTGGCAACTATATTGCTCCCTTATATAAACACATACACATAATCTTAGTAATATCTAGAATAAAGTTTAATTAAACGCTACCCAAAATATTTCTGTTACTACAATATAAGTTATGCATTCTGTATTACACTTCTCTTACTTCCCCTTTTGAGCATATAATATAATAATCTCAAATAAACATCATAATATATTTCTTTTTGATAATCACCTATGTCATAATATCTAACTTATGGTTTTAGTATATTATCAACCACACTTCTTATTTAATTTAACTTTTAAACTAGTGACTTGTGACATTACACATCTTCATTTCCATACTACACAACTGAGATTATTATATATATATATATATAATATATATTATTATTTAATTAATTTATTAAATCATTATTATAATTTATTTATTATTCATTATATTATTATATATTTATTATATATTATTATATATTATTTATATATATTTATTATTAGTAATTATTTTAATTATATATTAATAATTATATTAATATAATTATATTATAATTTTAATTTTAATTATTATTATTTATTATTTATATATTAATTTAATATATTATTATTATATACTATTAATATTAATTATATTATATATTATTATATAATTATTATAATTTACTATATAATATAATTATTATTATTATTCTTTAGCTATCTTTTAGTGAAAATCATTAATAATTTATGGTATCTTTACAATATGAGAAGAATAATAAATCAGCAATCACATTTTTACTCTCACTTTTACTCTACTCACATTTACAGTATATTACATTAGGAGGACCCTCCCCTGGTATTTAGACAATTCTAGTTAGACTATTATATATTAGAACTGAACGGAACATATACACACACACTCTACACTACTTATTAAAATTGCTTCACACCTAACACTAAAAAAATCAATTTAGTATAATATTAAATATTTTATACTTATTCGAATTATTTATTGTGTTTTAACACACGCTATAGCGTCTGGATATGTTGAAAATAATATAAATTACTAGAGAAGATAATAACGATTATACCTAAAAATTTCATGACGCAAGGAGAGTGTGCAGTCCATCTTCAGCTCATACATAAGAGCGATATAAGAAGAATTCTTTGCTGAACTTTTGACGTCAGAATTTCCTTTGGTGCTTGTCACAATACAATATATATTGAGTGATATAAAGAATGTAGGTATTATATATGTATATATTTAATATAATCTTTAATATTTAAATTATATTATATCTAATATTTTTGTCTTTAACTTTTTAGTTTTCATAATGGCTTTGATATTTATATATCTATCTTGTGTTAAAAATTTTCGTTCTAAATAATCTTTGTTAACAGTATTATCTAGAACAAATGATACAGTTTTCATTTGATATCTATTAATTTGTAATAATTATAAAAATCAGTTATATATCAATTGATGTTTTTGACGTAAAAGACCTTCACTTTCTTAGGTTAATATTTTTTATTTATTTCACTCTCACTCTCTAGTATTCACCTCCAGCTGGTATATATCTGATATAGTTGACTTATATAACTACTCCGTCACTGAAGTGATACATATTTTGCTCAAACTGTTTCTTATATTATATCCTACTGTATTAAATGATTATCTGATATGACTATTACTATATCTACCATCTTACTCTATCCATTACCAATCATTGGTTATAGAAAAGTTTTGTAAATAGTATATGTAAAATATATAGACCTATCCAGTGTTAGAAAAAAATGCGTGATAGGCTATTACTTTCTCACTCACAGATATTCTTTCTTATACTCAATATATATATTTTGAATTAAGATTTGATGACTTGATGTACAGTATGATAAAATTGTTTTTCGCCTACCTTCAATACTTTAACCTTTCTTCATTTTATTAAATATATGCTATGATGAGTTCATCTAAATACTGTGGCTAGATAAATAGGACACTTGAGGAGTTCAAATAACAATATTCAACCAAACATAACTATGTATTTCATAATTATATATATATAATATATAATATTATATATATTATATAATATTAATATATATAATATTATATAATAATTATATATATATATAATAGTATATATTATAAATAAATAATTTATAATAATATATTTTATATAATTAATTTATATAATATATATATATTATATTATATTAAAATAAAAATATTGTTATATATTATTAATTATATATAATATATATAAATATATACTAATAATATATTATAATATATTTAATTATATTATATATATATATATATAGGCCTATATATATGATTATATATAATAAACTACCTTCTTAACGTGTTTATCCCTATTAAGGGGTAATCATCAGGGGGAGCTACTACTAAGTAAATGAGTATAGTAATGATACTTTATAGGTGACTCAGCGGTTTAATTATCACTAACCAAGAAGCCACCTATAACGTGTACAGTGTACCAATAGTTTTATACTTATGCCCCTAGGTATGATAAAACTTCACAACTGCTTAATACGGCGGAGGATTCGAACGCACTAAGCGTCCTCTATTATATATACGTATAGAGGCGGAGCGTATCATCTCACTCAACCTATACTGTACGCCATAGAGTAGGCCTTCTTTTATAATATATTATATATATACTTAACATTAATATATATTAATATATATATATATTAATATATATATTAATATATATATATATATATATAATTAAATATATATCTATATATTTAATATATAATATTTATATATATATATATATATAATATATATATATAATATTATTAATATATAATATATAATTAATATATATATATAATAATAATATAATAATATTAAATATATATATATATATATATATTATATCTAATTATATATTATATAAATTTATATAATATAATTAATATATTCTTCTATTATCTAATATACTCCTTTATACTTCCCTCAAGACTCAGGGGATAGGTCTAACTGCACTCAAGAAACGAAAAGCAGTAGAAAGAGCCCAGCCTTACGCCTCTGTGTACATTAATTACGTAAGAACTCGTCGCAAGTTTAGAAAATCCACCTAAGTAAGGCTTCTAACGGTATCACTATATATATTATATATATCGAGGACGGACCTACCATTATGGCTATAAAATTCTCAGTGTAAGGGTCAATTATCTACTTTAGGCCTAATGATGATAGGGCCACACAACCAATAATACTATATACCCTCATCACAATAAACCTACTCATATAGCCTCAAATTCTACCTATTTAAATCACACCTTTATTTATCTCAGAGCTCTATTATTGCCAAACACTCAACACATTTCTCTCTTCAGATAATTTAGTTATTATCTATATAGGAACTCCTATCACTTTTTCTTACGTCTCTCTATAGACGAGGTTAGTGATATTCCCAACCACTCGTCATCATATCAGTCAGCTATAACCATACCGTGAACTATCATATCTAATACCTTTATCCACATGATCACTACCAATCATCATACATACTTTCATATATTATTACTCTAGTTTTACCCACGCTTTATACTTCACACCACCCGTATGTATATATATATATTAATATTCTATTATATATATATATATATATATATATTATATATAATAGTAATATATATATATATATATATATATATAATATATATAATTATAATATATATATAGTAATACGGTATATATTGATGCAGTTTAGATTAAGTAAGATTTTAAAGGTTGATTCTCATAATAAACCATAATGTGCTTTGTTGTTTAATAAACTAATCCTGTAGTATGGCTGTGAATTTGAGCATTAATGTAACGCTATATATTAGCTGATGCAGGTAAATCCGCATCCGCCGGAGCATCCGCACATTATTAAAGATCCGCATAATCATCCGTATCCGCGCTTTGCCCCTCGGATGTTGAGCGTATATTTACTGTCGAGATTTGATAAAAGAATTTTATAATAAAAATACTATCATGAATCTAAACCAAACCTTAAGTGAGAGTCATGGTACTCGACTCAACTGTGTAATGATGACTTATGATCTCACAGCATGAAGTTCATACTAATTTGAGTCAATAGAGTCCCATGAGATCAGGGATGCCAAAAAAATTAGCGTCTCTCAGCTTCTGTCTCCCGTTGTAATACATTAATCTCAAAGCTAAGGAAGAATTTTGAACCATTTTCAATTGAAATTGATGACGGTTTAAAAAAAAGATAGATGTAATAAACCTAGAACTAGAAAAACGCTTAGGTTTCTGTGGAAATTAATGACCTTAATAGTATTGCACTTACTAAGATCCCAGTTATAAAGGCAAGTTTTTTTGGGTAATTATTTACAACAACTCCCTTATAACAGATTTTTATGAAAATTACAGCAAAGACTCTAAAAAAATAGTGAAGAAGAATAAAAAAAGATATATTTTGGCGGTCTCTTAGGAAAAAAAGTTATAAGACTCGCAAAGTTGTGAATATTCCCTTTGCTTTATTTTCGTTTCGTAGACTATTAGTAATGAATTTAACCCTGTAAAGTAAAAAAAAAAAAGTGCCTGTCAAACTTGCCAGATCAACTGGGACATAGTTGCCAGTATATATGTACAGACCATAGTTGTCTGTATATATATATATATAAATACATAATATATATATATAATACTATACACTAATACCTATATATAAAAATACTAACCTATATATATACTACATACTATAACACTTATATAGAAAATATAAATCAACAGAAATTCTAAATCATATCTATAATAATTAAACATATATTATATATATATAATTAATATATATATATATATATTATATATATATATATAACTATATATTATATATATTATATATAATATATATATATAAGTAATAATCACAGCCCGTAGATAGATATATATATATATTATATTATATATATATATATCTTATATATATATATATATATATACTATATAATAATATAATATCTATATATATTATATTATATATATATATATATATTATATATATATATATATATATATATATATATATAATTATATATATAT
Organism: Trachelipus rathkii; assembly: GCA_015478945.1. Lineage (NCBI taxonomy): Eukaryota > Metazoa > Arthropoda > Malacostraca > Isopoda > Trachelipodidae > Trachelipus > Trachelipus rathkii. The sequence continues at coordinate 19,094 of JABUQX010060463.1, forward strand.
ATAGTATTATTATAAATTTTATTTCCCAACCAGCTAAACTTGCCGTTATCTGGGGGGAGGGAAGGCGGGAAGGATTCTTCACGCGAACACTTTTTTTGTTGATTAATTTAATGATTAAACCCCAAGTGCCAAATTCTCTTCATTCTCAAGGGGGGACTCTGTTACACGTGGGAAATGAACTCATTCTAAAAATTTTACAGGCACAACACGACGCAAAATTACCTGATCTTAAGTCAAGAACATGTTTCCGGGTGAGGGGGCACGTTTCTATTTTAGGTCTTTCATTTTATCATTTGAAAACGTTTTAAAGTATTAGAAGACATAACAAAATTCAAATATGTAGACTCCATTCTCTCTCAAGTTATGCATAAAGATGTTGAACACCTGGCCAATATAGATGAAAATTATTTTGTGGCTATGGAAATATTGAGGGATTTGTACCTTTTTTATTTTTATTATAACTACTCTGTTCCATAAGATAGACGCGGCTCCTATCTTAGATGGAAAATTAGGTAACGTTCGCTCTTTCATTTCAGAAGTAAGGAGCCTACCTCACGACTTAAAGAGTTCGATTAGATTTATTGGCTGAAAATTCTGCGGAAAATAAATTATAGACCATTCTCATAGTCGAGATAAAGTTGCCGTTCAATTTTATTGCGTGAACTTAAGACTCATTACTCCAAGACAAGTAACATCCATCTGGGAATGTAATTTCTCTCATTATTACACTGTGTTGAAATCTCTTGAGAAAACGAAGGCTAAATTTTTCGTCCTCCGGATTTAGTAAAAATCCATCTCGTTCCTCTTCTTCCAAAAAATTATCAAAATTTTTCATATATAAAATCTCTTCCAAATCTACATGAAATTTCGAAGAAATCTTCTATTAAGTCAGATAATTCTCCCAAGAAGGATGAGTATGAATCTGCATCTACTGCTGCGACTCCGTGAAACTATGTCAGGGAAATCACCTTCATGACTTCTTGTAGCGTCTTCACCACTCCTAAAAGAAGGAGAAGAGCAATGTATACACAGGTTTGTGTGCTAATTGTCCAGTTCCAAACATGCTGCCAGCAGCTGTCTGTCCTGCTAAAAAATATAAGTCGTCCCTGTGGATTTGTAGAAACAGTGCTCCACATAACAGCTCTCTGCCGCTTCTGGCCAAAGGCCAAAATAGGAAGAGATAATCCGTGCAGCTCAATTCTGAAGACAACCGTCTACAGTCTTCAGCATCTCAGGTACAATCTGATGTTGACGACCAAAAACAGGACTTCCTGTGCAATAATACTGGAAATTCCTCTTCTTCATCGCGTTAAGAAACGGCTTGACAGTCAAGGCCTCAACTTCCGCCTATGGTGAGGTTCTTTCAGCAGTAAATTGAGAAAAGGACTATCATTGAGATGAATCATAGAAATAATAAATCCGATAAGTAAGATAAATAAATGATCTATAAAAATAAAAATAACTAGCCTTATCCTTTAAAACAAATCTCTCAAACTACCACAAACTCCATACCAGCCGGTCTTCCAATTGCTTGCTGAAGATGTGGTTCATGGTGTCTGAACTGCAGGACTTGCGTAAATCTTGTATTCAAGAAGTCTGCTTTATTTCAGTACCCGAGTGAGTTGCGAATACTTGACGCATAGTCTCCTGCTTTCGTATTCTTATTTCTTTTCGTACCAGACACAATTATAGTCGTATGTTCTAATCAAACTCAACATTACTCACCAATTGGCATTCGTTACAAATATCGCCTAACACGGCAAAAGGATAGCAACATATCAGGATTCTCTTGTAAGTTTTCCTTTTTACTATGTGCAACCTAAACGATAATGGTAATTTGGACGAGCTAGGCAATACCTTCATCATACATACAACAACTATCTGCCTAACTTATGACACACATCAAATTATTCTGTTTTATCATCCTCAAATCCGTGTCTCACCAGTTCCATCCTCTAAATGTACATTATAAGAGGCGGTTATTAAACATCCCCTACGAACTTCACATTATTAAAGTATCCTCTGTGTGAACACTTTCTGTGTTCCCACATAGTCAGCCTCCACTCTAATGAATATCATTTATCATAGTTAAAGACTGATCACACTGAGAGTGTAGATGAACCAGATACTCTATCATATTTACATACTACCCTGAGTAGAAAGACCTAACTCTTACCATCTAAGTCATACGTATACATCTTACATATAACGACCTCCGAAGGTAGGCCTTTTTACGAATCACGCGCCCATCGGGAAAAATTCCCTATATACAATCCCTGATCTCAAAGACCTTATTTTCATTTGAGAATAAGCACTCCACTCAATCAGTGTGCTGAGAGAAGGTGTCCTTCTACGCGAATAAGTATACTCATCTTAACCACGTCTATGTACCGCCAACGAGTGTGGACCTCAGCTAAGTGATTTTATTCAAATTGACAGGAGTTTTAATTTCACAGATAGGTAAGTGTGGATACCTCACCACGAAATCTTCCATAACGTATTCTATCTGCATCTCCCCACTCTTCCATTCTTCTTTCTGATTTCAACGGTATAAATCATATACCTAGGTTAGTTTACACTGATGAGTATAGAAGAGATGGGTAAAGATAAGGAAGATGAAAATGCGGAATTGAAATGGAAATCTGAGAACTTTACTAGATTGAAGAATCATTAGGGACCAAGCTCAGTCAGTAATAGATTATCTTATCTTAAGGAAATCTATGATTCCCTATAACGCATTACTTCGTTTCGAGTCCCTGATCGATCATCCAATATTAACTTTGAAATATATTCTGCGACAGTACTATAACAGAACGCAAATAGTTTATGGCTTTTCTGTTTATGGTCTCTTCCGAAGCATTATGACCATCTCTATATATGGGCCTAAAAGGAGAAGGTGCTTACATTTTAAAGAAACAAGGACCATTACCTAATTGTTTTAGGAATTTTGGTCCGTTTTTATATGCTTTTGAATAGCTGCTCAGGTTCTCAAATATCAGCTTTATAACATTAGGGGTTAAATTCTCTCGCTAAAATATTCTATTCTCTGACACTCTAATCGTACTGTTTTGGAGATCCTGATATAAAGCCAATAAAAGCAATTAGCAAGAGTGTTTTTGGTGAGCAGTTAAATATAAAAGAATTACACAACCACGTATATTACATTCTAAAAAGAAATCAGACTCTCAATCTGAAAGGAGCAGATTATTCTCTCGTGTGCTCTATATATTCTCTCTATATTAGATACTTTGAGGATATAATCTCGCATAATTTAATTACTAGATCGAGTCGCTTGTCCTTTCTTATAGGCGGTGGGAGTTTATCATACAATTAAACTAGCATCCTAATATAGAGATTGGTCAATAGGACCTGAAAAAGGTAAGGTATGGCTTCAGATACTTCAATTGCGAACTATCAATAGAGTTGAAAGTTTGCTAAGGTAACGAGTAATTAAAGTTCCATTACACTCTTTCGCTCACAGTGTGCATTTATTAAACCATGTTCTTTACAAGTGATGCAGCAGATATATCTTCCCTCCATCGATGCGATATGGTATGTAATATTATTTATTATGCATTATTTTCAGTAGTTTTTAGGGTCCCTTCACTCATGAGGTTATGTTTGCACTTTCTTTTCCAATTTTTTGCCTTATACTAAACATTAAGCACATTGACTGGATGCTTAGTACTCTTATCTATACTTCGTTTATGTTTATAATCATTAGCATAAAAAAAGAAGTCATTCTCTAAGGAAATTGATATTTTCTCTCAATAAGTAGCAAAACTTGATCCTTATACTTATTCGATATCCTCCTGTACTATTAGTCAATTACGATATAACTTGAACATTATTTTATTGGATGAAATACGGTCCTATTAAGAAAGTAAAGGTCGTCATCATATCATCCGACTCTCACCAACCAACTATATGGATATTTGAGTGTATTAATAATTATTGAATCACCTAATATTAATTTTTTCTTCACAAAATAAAATCTTTTATATTTTGTCTTTCTATTTCATTTTCTTTATTTTGATTTTTTCTTCTATATGAGTGTTAAGAATCTAATCCATGGGAACCCCTACCTAACTAGGGCTTTCTAAACAATTAGAGCAGAGACGACGTGCTACGAGAGTGTGTGGAAAGGATATTGGTAGAAAATACACCCTCTATCAGATAGCAAGACGAGAGACATGTCAGGTAACTTAGCAGTAATATGCATAAATGTTCTGTAAAAATGTTATAATAAGATTTGAGATTGGAATGTATAATGCAAATATTCACAGTATCCTATATACTAGTCACAAAAATAATTAAAATTATATCCTCTAAGAGCTAAAAAGATTTCAGATGTTATCTCTCTTTTTTTCAACATGTAGGCAAAAAGTTTTCATCGCATCGTTCGTTATTTACTTTTAATGCTCACAGATGTACACACGTTGGATGATGCACACACATCACACGTATGGTACGGAAGCAATCATACTCAAAGATATATATATCAAAGGTTTTTTGTGCCTTATAGTCGGTGAGATGATTAATAGTATAAGCATTATGGACATATAGTTACTACTATTATGACATACAGAGATTATCCGTTTGTGCGTACTCGCCTAAGCTGTATGTATAATTAAATATATAACGAGAGTCCCCATTGAGGATGGTTCTGAATTAATATAATAAAGCGACAATGCGAGAACCCTTTTTTGATCAGGGTATTGTAATGCCTATATATTTAATATAGAGTCTATTTTTCTTATATCATTGATATCTCGAGGTAACGGGAAAGGAAGTTCATCTATCGAAAGAATCAATATGTTACTCATAAACGTAATAACTCTTATTAATATCAGTTCACATTAGGGTAGGGTATATAGCGTTGATGGGAAAGTGAATGAATTACGTGTAGTATAAAAGCTGTCACGTTAAGTCAAAATCAGCAATTGGAACGTATTATCTTTTCAATCGAAATACTTTGATTTTCCCTTTTAAAACTGTCCTTATCTGAATTGCTTTTGTAGCCGGGTAAAATAATAATCAAATCAGTACACCTTCACAAATAACAACCTATTTACACAAGTTCAACGACATCCTCAGCCTCTTAAACCAAATTGGCTTCCTTAAAAAGGTTTAAAAATATAACTTACAATCGTCTCCATGCATGAGAGATATATACGGGGTAATATATATATATATAAAAATATGACTTACCTTGAAAGTATACCGTTCCTGGAGCTCTTTCTCTAATAGCTCGTGTGAAGAGTACTACGATACAATAAGCCCGATAACGTTCGTACGAGAGAAGTTGAAGATTTTACGTAGCTAGGATATGGTTTTTTGAGAACAATAATATTATTTTAGTTTAGAGCTTTCGAATGTAGACAGTCTAGTCGAGTGATGGACCAGCTCACTAGTCGAGCCATAACCATTTTCCCTCCCTTAAAGTTGACATCGAGATGTGTGATATCAGATGACAGGAAATCCTATGCGATCAGCCAAAAGAAAGAAACGCAGTCCATTCTTGAGCATGAAAATGATCGCATCCACAACAAGTCGAACGAAAGCTCCGCCTTACCCCCCTATTGCTGTTCCACAGCCTATACTTTATGTGAGGGATGGGACAACATAAGTCACGCGTCCTGATCTCCTGCGAATGAGAACACCGGGAGGACAAAATTAATGTTTAATGCAACTCCATAACTATGTCTATCACGGGACCTGCGACGGAACCCTCACTTTAAGAGGATTAACTTTCGTTGAACTGTCCTATAGGAATCAGTGGTCAAGCTCCGTTGACCACTCAGGTCGGTGTTTCGAGAGCATCAACACCTTCTAGACACCATTGTCCCCTCCCGTCATTATAATAATTCACACTGTCGCTACCGACAGTACTTCCTACGTCTACATCTAGTCAACCTCAAAGGAAAGCTGCATTAATTGCTCGTCAGCACTTTGATGTTCACCTTCTTCTGTTCTAGGCATCACTTCTGCTATGCTCCATAGAAGCCATTTCTCTCCTTCACCATTCGTTTACTGACTCCGGCGAAATGAACTCTTTGTATTGAGTCATACTCGATCTCTTCTTTCCCACTCCGTTCGCTTCGAGAGCTATCTTCTCAAAACACACTTCTGTAGTGGTACATCACTATACATCTGCTTAAAAACGGGCATTTCAACCTCTCCGCAGCGGCGGCACTTTTACAACATATTCAATTTATTTTCCCAACCACACCAGCTAAACTCTCTTGAGTCTCTGGGTGAAAGGGATAGAGCGTGATACAGATATTTCTTCACTCGCCGGATACTAGCTATTTCTCTTTCTCGTTGCTAATAATCTTTCTGAGAGCTAAAAGAATCTGTCGCTAGTACCAACTAATTTATTGTTTTCTATAACGTTGAATATTTCTCAACACTCTATAATATAAATTCTTCTCAACACCATTGTATTCGGTCGAGTAATCGCGTTCAAACTAATAACAGAAAAAGTTGTCCTATATTATTGTGCACGTCTTTTTTCCGGAAGAAACCTCATATCGAGAAAACTCTTATAGATAATATGGGTACCATTATTTCACTTTCACAGAAACCTAACTCTATTACAGAGGGATCTTCCACTACATAATACAACGAAAGACGAATCCGCGAAATAGACACACAAAGGGTTTACTTTTTTATTTAAACCAAAAAAATTATCAATGTAAAATCTCAAACTGAAACCTTGTTGAGCAAGTGTTCAAGCCATTACTTATACTATTAAACTTTTTCTTCTCTTCTCTATATCTTATCTCTAGCAATAACGCATGTTTACACAATTGCAGTATACACCTATATTCTCTTGATCTCATTATTCACTAACTACTTCTCAAACTCAATTATGCTCTGACGACTAATTTTCGTGCTTCTCTCGCTCTATCTACATAATTCATTTATACACCACTACAAAATGACTTAAAGCATTTGCGACATTAAATCAATATATAATAGATACTCACGTACGAGCACGTGGTACAAGCTGCAACATAGCGGTTAATCTCTATAAAATTTCACACTGAGACTGTCCTTCTGACGTCCTTAAAAAATAAATCTCAATTAACCCTTAATACATAATCAGTATATTACTTATTACTAATATACTACTATCTCATATTTATTATTATACTACCATATATACATAGCCAAATCTCTCTACCTATCCTCATAAAGTCTCTTATTATATAGCCATTATATTATAATATATTATATATATATACATATACTAAATACAAAACATTATAATATAATACAATATAATAATATATAGGGGCAGGCCACCCTCTACTCATCTCCATCATTCTAAAATCACATCACATTTCCCTATGTAACTACACCTTTCAATTCTATTACATAACCTACCTATATATATAATATTATATATTATATATATATATATATATATAATATATATATAATATATATATTATATATAATATCCTAAATATAACAATTTAGAATATTAAAACTACTAAGGCAGACATAAACACAAAACCCTGCCTCAACTCTCTCGCTATTATGATATATGTATACTAATATCTAATATACCATATTACATTATATATATATATATATATATATATATATATTCTATATATATACTTATATATATATATATTTAGAACCACTCAAAATTTTTGACTCATTAAATGATATCACAGCTACTCCCTAATTAGATTACAATATCTTAAATACTTGAATATCCATTCGAAATGATAAAAGCTACTATACTCAAACCCAACACTTAATAATATATATCACAATCACTCATGCATTTAAGTATAGACTTCTCACCTTAATTAACCCTATAATCATATATAAATATACCTGTGCATATATAATCTCCAATAAAACCTAAATAACATTATAATTACATATATTATATACCTCATAATATTTATATCTCTATAATCTAATAATAGCTTCATCAATTAAAGATTTTGAGTACGACATCACATTCACTTTACTACTCCTAAACTGCACCTTGTATATCTTCACCATAAATACAGTCCTTCAGGTCACGTCGGCGCACGTATCTTCAGACCAAATACATCATAGCATATTATCTTCCATCACATCAATATAAACTAAAATACCTATATATATATATATATATATATATATATATACTATATAGTCATATACCTCCTATATCAATAATTATATATTTCTAACATTATATAGTTCCCAATATTATATATTCTCCATTAACCTACGCTTATCTAATTATGGTATACTATATGATTATTAGCTTACTCTCACTCATCCATTCACCTCTCAGAATATAATCACTATATATACCTATACTTCACTATAGCAATATAATCACTATATATGATACTTTATAACAGCTCACAACTCTTCAGATCACAACTATCACTACATAATCTTAGCTTACCGATTCTAGAATCTTATATTCCAATATATTTCATCTATACCTGTCAAGATTTACCATTCTTTCACACTCTTCTCATACTCATATCACTACATTATATATCCTCTCTATTATACTTTAAACTGCTACATCCGGCCACATAGGCGGGACTCACGATCCGATCGAGTAGCAAACCAAGGATAGGGGACGTTTTCCATAGCCCCGTACAAAATGCGGAAAGGTTGACGTGAGGAACCCTGCGGACAAACCATCAATAATACTAAAGAAGCGGGGATTCCGGAGCCCTCTCCCCGGAGGGGGGAAATAGGTCCTAACAATTCCTTTTTCAAAAGTGTTTCCGTTTCCTTCGGAAGGCCAAGAGACCTCCACTACCTGACATCGGGGCGGTCCTACACCTCTTGAGGGAGTGTACCATCATATAGAGTTTATAGACAAAAAAATAATACCATTCTTCTCTAATAACCAAATTATATCTAAATGGTAGTCATAACAGGCCTTGATGCAGGAGTCAGGGTCTCTCGGACCGTTGTCCGTGCGGCGAACGCACCTATGGTACCTGGACTAATATTTCTCTCCCTACACCCGGGGAAGCGGTCTTTTCGCGACTCGCGTATCACCTCCTCCAAGAGCTCATTTGGATATTTTCCTGTAGCTTCGCGGTGGGGTTCCTCGCTGCCCCCTACTCCTCCTTACGCGCGGTACGTCACATATCCCGCTCCCCCACCCTGATTTTGCTACTCCCGTTTGCCCTCTCGAGCTCCTCTCCTTTATACATTAGCCTATGGATATCAATATTAAGCATATTCTTTTTATTTGATCCTACTTAAATATTCCATAGCATACTATTCTTTATTATGATAAATCACCTTATCAATTATGCTTTAGTAAATACTTCAACTACTAAACGCGTTATTCTTTTATTATATATATATATATATATAGTTTATATCTATTAAACTCACTGAGCTTATATGCCTCAAACCTTCTATCATCCCCTACTATCTTATATATATATTATACATATAGGTTATATTATACTATATAAAATATTCATTTACTATTACTACTAACTTAATGAGCACATACTACCAACATTAATTTATTTGACTAATTATGATACTCACTTAGGAGACTAACTAAATTGCTTCCTTCATATTCTTTAGTTCCTAGTTTTAATACAAGTTTCAATACTATGTTCCTTATATACTATATAATTTAACTAGAGGATTATAATACACTTGCAAAAGCGTCTTACTTAAAACTAATAATTAACTTATATTATATAAACTATTCACGTAAATACTACTCATCATCTATTAAATATATATATCAGCCTACTATTACCTTCCGTAATATGTAATCATTTACCTTACTCCATCCTAAGTCCCCCAATTAATCATTATAATTTATTATCATAATTATAAAGTAATACTAATAATATCTATATATAATATATACCTGATATATATATCCTATATATCACTAATAACCTCATCAACTAGGGATTTTATACATCTCACAATATACATACTATTTCTAACATTTACTTCTTTATTACTACAAATACTATACAAGTTAATTGATGTACTATGTACTTTCACTTCGATATAATACGCTAAATATATATATACCTTATCCCTACTCATATAATATACATTAGTTATATACCAATAATCAATTACTTAAGTTAATATATATACTCATTATGATATCTCTTGAGTGTTTAAAGAAATATAATTTATTTATACATATACATACATGACATTACGTCTCCCTCACTAAGAGTATCAATATAAATAAGCGTCATAACTTTGTAGAAACTTTACATCTCTTGTTGACACTTAGTGCGGAATATACAGCTCAAATACACACACCCAACCTGTTCAAAAGTGCAAGCGTAGTTCAGTTACCCCAATTCTCCTCTCAATGTTTTTTCCGTATATCAAATCTAAACTGGTTATATAATTATACTATTATATTATAGTATATATATATATAATGAAAATTAATTTAGGTTAAGCTAGGTTAGGTTAAGTAATAGGCTAAATTAGGGGTATTTAAGGTTTAATACGGTTAGGTTAGGTAAAGTTAAGGTTTAAGTAGGTTACCTATCGGTAGTACTAACTAATATGTATCAAGTATTTCTACAAAATTTGCCTTTAATATTAATATATATATATTACTATTATAATAATTATAATATATAATATATATAATCATGATATAATATAAAATAACTTTAATTAATTAAGTTAAAAATATTCATAGATATCAGGTCCAGAATAGGTGTATTGGTTAAATACTTAATCATGTGTATAATTAATATTTTAAAAACATATTAATTATTATAACATAAAATAGTAAGGTACTATTATTAATAATTAAAATCCAAATAAAAATAAAGAAACCATTGTAGTTTATTTAATAAAAAAAATAAAAACGTATCTTATTTTATTAAAAAAAATAAAAAAACCAGAATTAAAAAAAAACCGTTTATTTTCACAACACTATAATATATATAAAAAATTTAGCATAAGATAATTATATCTTTTATTTTCTTTCCACTGGTTTATTTACAGCCAAACCTACCACGTATATATTATACTACATATAGGGACGAGACCTATCGCTTTTCCATCACGGAGGGGGCAGAAAATAGACATAATATAGAAATAACCTATACTATAAAATATCCCAATACTACTACACTTAGACCTATAAGCGCATAATCAGCTTTGACTGAGGACAAGAGCGGAATTCTTGGAATCAGAGAAGATAACGAAATGGAGATAAAAAACAGAAGAAAGGCTGGGAAGGTACAGAATATACTATATATAATAGTAAGTGCTGATAGAAAGTATAAAGACGGCACTACTATATAGATCAATAATCAGTATACTAATAAGTCTTAGTGAGGTTACTCAATTCATTACCCTATCACCCAATCGCTCTCATCACGAAGGACTGGGTAAGAGTGTGACACCATTGCAGCTGGGAAAGCAGAAAAGTAGTAGAAGAATATGACGCATAGTTGACAGACAGCCCAGCCTATTTATGCACCGCTTTATATCATTTGTGGAACCTCAGCCGCAGCAAATAAAATTCACTCAGAAACATCACGGGACCTGCGAGGACGCCTCACATTGGTATCATCGTCAATGAGCGGTTCATCCTCTGGGTCAGGCCAACCATACCCACTCACAGAACCCCGCCATTCACCCACTTCTATGCACCTTTCTTCTCGCAGCTGCCAAACTCATTATTCCTCTCCTCAAGGCATTCCTTTACTGATTCATTCCACTTTTTCTTCCATCTCCCAGCCGGTCTAATTCCGCAGCACAAACTCACATCAAGCAATTAATTAACAACTGACTATCATCCATCTTCTCCACATGACCAAACAGCCATTGAAAAACTTTCATTCTCCTATTACTCCTACTCATTTTCATTCTCTAATAGCATTCTATCTCCTCATTTTATATTCTTCTCACACGGTAACACAACCCTAGAGATTGGTCCATTAACTGAAACATTGAACTTTAAGATCTATACGTCTTTATTCCCAGACCAGAGTTACACCTAAGATACATTAACACCGGTTACGAACTATAACCCTCATGTAAGACCTAGTGCACCTCAAGACGTAGCCCTTTACATCCCCAAGAAAGGTTTAATGCTCTCGCCACTTCCTACCTTTCCAACTTCTCTAATACACTCTGCATCACCGCGTTCTCTTTCATCCACATATATCCTAAATATTTAAACTCAGACACTTGTTCCAGCTGTTTCCCATCTAACATGTAACTTCACACCGAGGCTGTCCTCACCACTCACAACTTTTATCTACGTTACTTTCAAACGCCTCCTTTTACACATCTTGCCAACCCTTTACCAGTCCTCTCATACTCTCTTCAGATTCGCCACACAAAACCAAAGAGTCCGCATATAATAGGCAGGGCACCTTATACTCTCTTCCATTCTCCATTATACTAACACTTTCCCCTGCCACCCCTACCTCTAACTCTGTCATGACCTCATCCCTATATAAATTAAATAACCAAGGATACGTAATACATCCCTGCATCACCCCGCAATTAACAATAAACCAATCACTTTCAACTCCATTTATTCTTACACACGCTCCACTACCGTCATACTTACTTTTGATTCCAACAGATAGCCTACAACCTATACTATATATCAGTAACACCTGCCATAGAGCTTCCCAATTAATTCCGACATACGCCTGTTGCAAGTCCATTAAACCTACCGTAAATACAATTTATTCTTCTTCTCACCCATTTTCTTAATCATTTGTTCTAATGTAAATATTTGATCTATACATCCTCTACCACTTCTTGTTACCACTTATTCAATTATCTACCACTTCACCATACACCTTGTTCTTCGCCAATTAATTCATCAATCACTCGATGCACTCTTTCAACCAAAATATCGGTATATATGTTCCCTACAACACAATAAACTAATTTCCCTATAGTTCCTACAGTTTCCTTTATCTCTTTAGCCTTATATAAGGGTATACCATTACTGCTCTTCTCCAATCCCTCATAACTAAACCCCCATAAACGCTTTTTTACACAACTTCCAAACCACCAAATCACCATCTCGCCTCCATTATATATATATATATATATATATATATATATATATATAATATTATATATATATATATATATATATATATAATATTATATATAATATATATAATATATATATATATATATATATATTATAATATATATTTATATATACTATATATATAATATAATTATATATATAATAATAATACTATATATATATATATATTATATTTATATATATAATAATATATATATATATATATATATATATATATAATATACATATATATATACATATATATATATATATATATAATATATATTATATAATATATATATATATATATATATAGTTATATATAAATATATATATATATATTATATTAATTATATATAATATTATTAGGATGGGATATACCGATACCAGAAAAGAGGCCGATACGATACTCTATACGCGATACTCTAATTAATTAGATGCCGATACCGATACCGATACCTGATAACCGATACTTTAATTAATATAATAAATACACAGTAATAAGATAAAACATTTGTGTACTGCTAGGTAACTCGGGACTTCATTCCCTGTACAACCAATACTTAGTTATTTATTTCATATTTGGTTGTGCCCAAGTATATCTTATTTTTATAAAAATAAAATAGTATCTTTAAGAAATAATAAATGCAAATATAATATTAATAACTTTTTTTATGTTTGTGTTATTCAAAAAAAATTCCATTTCCATTTTCCAGTAGTTATTAACAAAGTTCTTACTAGCTTTTATGTTTTAACATGATCACAATTTACAAGAAGTTCTTTAACTAGCTATAATATAAAGAATAAAAATAATGAAAGAAGAGACCTCAATTAGTCAGCTGAAAAGACAAAATAAAAAAAAACGCTATTACTCAAACATGACAATAATAATATACTCCTTTAAGATAAAGATAGATATCATTCAATACTCAAATTCAAAAATTCTCAAATTGTGATGCAAAAACATTAAGCTTTCACTAGTATCTGGCGAGAGCCTGTTCCTTTTTGGGGTGTTTACATTCCCACCTACACTAAAAATACGCTCGCACTCGACTGATGAGGGAGGGGCTGATAATTATTTGCTTGCAAGCACTAATAATAATGGAAACCTTGGCCTATTTTCATGCCACCACATGAAAAGATTCCCTTCTGTAGACAGCATCTCCATGTTTTCGTAGAGTATCATCTCCTCTTTCACAGAGTGCAAATTTGAATTATCTTTGCTCCTTGATGACTGTCTCTTCAGTTTTTTCGATGGGGTTCCTTGGTGTGATTCTTTGAAGCGTGAATGAGATGTCAATGCAATTTCGGACCATGAACGTATCAAAGTCTAACATATCCAAATACTCTTCATCTTCAGTAGGTTTATTTGCTGAAAAGCCACCATCGTCACTATAAGTGCTGTTGCCAGGGGTTGCTGATAAGGCGGCTCCCACTTTTGTGAATCTTTTTTTTTTTTTTTTGTCACGCAAGCAAGCTCTCGGTTATGCTATTTAAATGCATTCTAAAAGTGGTTCACCGTCGGAGATGCCATTATTGTAGGGTTTAAGCTAGCTTAATGAATTCCTTATTAGAGAAATCTTTATTTATTTTTCTATTAATATTGTTTACAGTTGTCAACCGCCGACTCACGTCAGAACCCTATTCAAGGAGCGGGATGTTGAACGCCTCAAAAATTCATCTAACGCAAATTAAATTGAGATTAAATTGAGTAGGAAACACAGAAGATGGAAGAGAATTTCACAGAACAGAGGTGGCAGGAAAGAAGGAAGCACCACAGCGAACTAGTCTGGAGTTACTAATATCAACACAAAACTCATGTGCCGACACAGCACCCCTTGTGCTAAGAGGGCATTGTAAAGGGGGGTACGCGAGTGAACAGTTCCCTCCAGCACTTGCCGCTACGGTACCTATAGAAAAAAGATTAAAGCACCAACATCGCGCCGCAAAGATAGAGGGTCAAGTGAACTAGAAAGTACATACAGGACAGTTTATAAGCCTTTTGGCCTTTGACTAGACCCTATCCAAAAGCCGGGTGAAATCAGAGCCCCCCCCCCCCAGATATGAGAGCAGTACTCCATAAAAGGGCGGATATGAGACCCTTGTATAGCTGGAGTAATTGAGAAGAGGAAAAAAGTCTCGCAGTCTAAACAGAACTCCCAGTCTCTTTGATGCCGCCCTAGCAACCGGTGTGATGTGAGGTTTCTAAAACATTTTTTTGTTTATGTTAATTAATGCCAAGGATGTTTATATTGTCAACAGGAGAGACGAGAGAACCGTCGAAAGAGGTAGGAAAGTTAGAAGGTGTTTTAGAGAAGGAGATTTGTAGAAGTTGGGTTTTTAAAGAATTGAATTTCAGAAGGTTGAGACGACCCCATCAGGAAATTCTATCCAGATCAGCGAGAATAGAATCGGAAAGATTAAGACGAGAGGCAATTCTAGAAGTAAAAGAGGGAGCAGAATTGAAATGAATTGAAGAATGAAGGGTCGAGTCATCAGCATATGAGTGGATAGAGTTAGATGTGCAGGTGAGAAGATCATTAATGAAAAGCAGGAATAAAGTAGGAGATAATAAAGAACTCTGAGGAACACCACTATTGACAGAAAAAGAAGAAGCCTCCCCATCAACAACAGCCGATATTGAGCGATTTTAAAGAAAGCTAGACATAAGTAAGCAAAGAGAAGAAGGAAACTCAAACGAGGGGAGCTTGGAGAGCAGTGGCGCGTGCCATACCGCGGTCAATGCTTTTGGATATGTCAAGCGCCACCACGCAAGTCTCCCCGTAGTTCCTAAGAGAGGAAAACCATAAATCTGTTAAATATGAAAGTAAATCGCCAGTAGACCTCGAGGACAGTAAGCCGTACTGGTGATAGGAAAGAAGGGAATGAGATTCCAGATGGTCTAAGAAGTGAGAGTTGAGAAGGGTTTCAAAGATCTTAGATAGAATGCAAGTGAGAACTATAGGGCGATAGTTAGAAGGATAAGAGCGGCTTCCTTTTTTCGGAATAGGTTGGACATATGCGCGCTTCCAACACTGAGGGAAAGCTCTATTATTGAGACACAGAGAATATAGTTGAACGAGGGGCGGGCCGGTCAGCCACGAAGCCAAACACTCCCTTAAAACTTGGCGGAGGAAATGCCATCCGGGCCACCCGCCTTTCTGCGTTCATAGATTTCAGGAGCCCATGCATCCGATTAAATGTAATCACAGGTAAAGACATAGAACACCTGAGAGGAGGAGGTGGAGGAGGAGGAGGAAGAAGAGAAATGACAGAATCGTCCAGGGTTGAGCTAGAGGAAAATAGGAGGCCGAAGAGATTGGCCTTTTCAGTTAGAGTATTAGCAACAGAACATCAGAGCGAATAAGAGGAGGAAAGGCATATTTACAGGAAGTTGTTTAGAGATTTTTTTGGCAAGCAGGCCAGAAATGATTGTCAGTAAGAGAACCAAGGAGGTCAGCGCACTTTCGTTTAATGAAAGTCCGCTCTGCTCGTCGAAGAGTACCCCTGCAGCTATTTCTAGCTAAATGAAAATTAGCAAGAGTGATAGGAGAGCGAGAATTTTTCCACACCCGATACCACTGTCTCTATCCTGAATGGCCAGAGAACAAGCACGATCGAACCATGGATTTTGAGGAGAAAAAGAGTTTAGTCGAAAAAGAAATGAACCTGCTCATCCCATCAACGATTGCAGCTCCCACTTTATCGGCAGAAGCTGAAGCTTCTTCAGAGTCAAAGCAGTCACCCCAATTATTATAGTTAGCGTAGAAGCAACGCAATGCCCCCCAATCGGCCCGATCAAAGTGCCAGAAAAACCGCATATGGCAGGATGCGAGCTGTTGGAGAGAAAGTTTAAAATTAGAGATATAAGGTTGGCGGGGTCAGATTTACGATTAGGAGCGAAGGTGGTGGTATTTATAGGGAGAAGGACTAGTGGCCGCGAAACATAGGTTCAAGTGGTGTTCAAGAATTGGGTTGGGCATCCGGAATGTGTGTAGGTTCTTTGATTAGTTGCTCCTGATCGTTGAGAATACTGATTGATTCGGCTTCCTCCCCACCTAAATCAGTATGAGAGGAACCCATCCATTCAGTGTTGTGACTTGTGTACATTGAAATCCTCTAAATAGAGGACCTCAGTATTTGGGCGAGAAGATATAACAGTTTCGTGAGAAGTAGAAAGGTAATCAAAAAGGCCATGAAATCTGTCTGTTAGCGAGAAGTAGCAGAGCACAAGCATTATTGTAATAGAAGGAAGAAAGATTTTAAGCCACAGAACATCGAAGTTAGGAGATTCGAGATTCTCGAGACTTGTTATAGGAGTGTTTATGTTTACATAGCGGAAATTATAAAATAAGTTATAGTTGGATATATTAAACGAGTTAGAGGATGAATTCTTAGCCATCTGGGTCTCAGACAAGAGCAAAAAATTAGAGATAGAGTTACAGAGGTGGTATCCTACGTATGCAGAGTTAGAGTGCAAGTCACTTATGTTGGTAAAGTCAATAGAAATCCCGCCGCCTGTGCAAATCTTGCTATCATACACGAAACACGAAATAAAAAAAAAAAAAAAAAAAAAAAAAGGGAAGAAAAAAACAGACAAAAACCAAAGGAGAAATTAGGAAAATTATTCGTACGCTAATGCCTAAATTTAAAACCTGAAATTTTAAAAAGCTAAAGCCCTACTTACAGTAAATATCTAAAATATGAATAATCCAGAAAGTTTAAAAACACTCACGCGCACCCACACACACTCACGAAATTGCGTAAAAATAAAATAAAAAAATAAATACTATTGAATCAACTAAAAAAGTGGAAGCTAAATCTGTATAAATTTATAATAATGGCTATCCAAATATGTAAATGTTACGCTAAAACCCAAGCTGGATAAACGCTAAAAATCTAAGTTAAAAAACATAACCTAGTACTACCTATATATATATATATATATATATATATATATATATATATAATATATATATATAATATATATATATATATATAATATATAATATATATATATATATATTATATATATATATATATATATATATATATATATATATTATGATTTGACCGTCGCCGCGTGTGGTCTCAGTGGAAACCAGAGGGGAGGCGAAATATAGAGGGAACAGAAGAGAGAGAGAGACTGCAGCAGATTTGCCGAAAGAAGAAGGATAGTCAGAGGCGATTTATTGAAGAGATGAAGTAATCTAGGAATCTACTGTAAGCATTTTATCTGCGAATATTTTAAGAGAAGAGAGAGTGAAAGAAAGCATTTGATTCATTCATGGGTGGCTAGAAATTTCAAGGAAAAAAGAAAATTACGGATCTGAAATTTTAAAAAATGTTAAAATTTAAACATTTTAAATTTATTTCATTTGTAATCTGGGTTGGAGGAGCAGCAAATTTTTGAAATCATTTCCTTTGGCTATTTTGGATAATTAAATACAAATATTAAATTATAAAGCAAGAAATTTAAAATTATAAATTGCAGAAGGGCTGGAGCTGCGTTCCCAAGTTTATCGTCGAGTCATATTGAAGTAAATTTTCCAAATTCTCTTCAACTGGTAGCAAGGGGCTGGAAACCCCTTCTATCACGTTTATCTTTCCGCGAATGGTTGTGATATATCGTTTAACATACTAATAGTTATAACAGTGATTTGCGTGATAATTAGAATAAATAATAATAATGTTAATGTTAATTTTTAATATGGTGAATAGCGGTAAATAATATTAAATATATAGTGAAATATAAATAACAAACATACTAATAGTAATAACAATGATTGTGGTAATGCGATAATTAATAAATAAAATACAGTGCTAAAATATTAGTAATGAAAACTTTTAACTATAGTGAATAGTGGTAAATAATATTAAATATATTGTGAAAATATTGTGTAGGTATAATTAATATTAAAACATAGGCCTGCAAAGTCGATTACATGCATAGCTGATGATAGTGATAGTATATAATAATAGTAGCTGACCTATTTATATTGTAATATATGCTTTTACATCATTTTGTATTTAGTTATGTATAGTATTTATGTATATATATATATATTATTAATAATATATAATAATATATATATATATATATATATATATATATATAATAATATATATAATATATATATATTTTAAATACATTTATAAATATTATATAAAAAGCGGCCAGATAGACTCAGTGTTAGAGCACTACGCCCAAAAAGCCAGAGAACGCCACAGGTTCGCAACTGACTCGGGTGGGAGAATGCTGACAGCTATTCTCTCCTTCGCGGCCTTGGCTTCGTCACTGCTCGGACTTAAGTGAGTACACCTCACATCTTGATTAGCGAGCTACTGCCGGAAGTGATGGCTGCTTATCTCATGTAAAAAATATATACTACTATATATATATATATATATATATTATATAAATATCTTACCCCTACCACACAACAAACTATATACCCAACCCAACACTAAAACCCCAAACACACCATCAACCTACCTCACAACCCACAATCAATACACTAATATATATATATATATATATATATATATATATTAATATATATCCAAATACTAACCACTAACTCATATCATCATCACACCACCCAAAACAAAAAATAAAAACTATATATCACGAAACACCTACAAGACCTTTATTACTGACGCAATCTAAAGACATTCTTACATAATTTCTTCATCAAAACCACGCTAAGCAAATAATCAGGCCAGCGCTAATCCGACACATACCTTAACACCACAGAACTACCGATACCGATACCAGAGAATACCACAGACATACCCAGAAACATAGGACCCCAAACGCATACTACC